>JADRCD010223947.1:8664-32835 GCA_019843815.1 Montemys delectorum | reverse complement strand
AATAAATAAATAAATAAATAAATAAAAGCACTCTGGCCGCTTTATCAGTACAACATATAGAGACCAGGGTGCAAGACCGATTCTTACTGAAATGAAAACCTTAGAGAAAGCACATAAAGTCAGGCAAATCAAACCACCAAGCAAACAAGCATGGAAGCGAAGTGTCTGCGGCTGGAGGATGGCTTAGAGGCTAACAGCACTCGCTGCCCTTGCAGATGATTCCTATTTGATTCCTAGTACCTGCATGGCAACTCTCACCCATCTGTAACTCCAGTTCCAAGGGATCTGATGGCCTCCATAGGCACCAGGCACACACATAAATAAAACATTCATATGGGTTAAATATTAAAATAAACATTTTAATTGTCTTTTGTGGACTTGTTTGATTTGAAATCTTCCTGAGCTGCCACAGGAAGGTGTTCCAAAGGAATGTCTGGGCTAAAGGTAAGTGTCTGGGAATGACGAGGGACGATGACAGACTGCGGTTGAAGCAATGAAAAAGCACCTAAGGAAGAAGCTGAACTAAACCCACGTCACCCCAAAGTTACACACCAGAAAGACGAGGATGACCCTCAAAAGCAGCAACTGGTGAGACAGGCAGATGGCCACAAATAACACCACTGTGTTATCTTTAAGAACTGAAGAAATCTAAGCACTGGTCCCTAACAGAGGTTAAGATCACCAAAGGACAAGCAACACCAAATGCCACATCATTCCTGTACTGGCTAGTTTTCTGTGTCAACTTGGCATAAGCTGGAGTTATCACAGAGAAAGGAGCTTCAGTTGGGGAAATGCCTCCATGAGATCCAGCTGTAAGGCATTTTCTTGGTTGGTGATCAAGAAGTGAGGGCCCATTGTGGGTGGTGCCATTCCTGGGCTGGTAGTCTAGGATTCTATAAGAAAGCAAACTGAGCAAGCCAGGGTGAGCAAGCCAGCAAGGAACATCCCTCCATGGCCTCTGCATCAGCTCCTGCTTCCTGACCTGCTTCAGTTCCAGTCCTGATTTCCTCTGGTGATCAACAGCCATGTGGAAGTAAGCTGAATAAACCCATTCCTCTCCAGCTTGCTTCTTGGTCATGATGTTTGTGCAGGAATAGAAACCCTGACTAAGACAGCTCCCAAACCAGCTTGAGCATAGTTAAGTATCTACATCTCAGGCCCAGTCACCAGAGCACCCAGAGGTCAGAGGAAAGATGCACAAGAAAAAACCAAGATGCAGTAAACAGGCAAAGCACGCAATATGCCCCTGAAAAGACACTGGCAAGCACATCAAAGGCAGAAATAGAGACGATGAGCCCTCTAGGAAGACTTAGGGAAAGTAACGAACAATACAATTATTGTATTGTAACCCAAGACAGTTATTGAACCTGATTTCAACTCAGATTGAGGTGTGAAAGAAATCAGATACAGAGCATATATGTACAGTTGGAAATTTCTATCCCCATCACCACAAAGTGCAACACTTTTAGGTATAATTACAGTGCTATTGGGTAGTTTTTAATAAGCAAACAAACAAACTGAATTCACTTTTAGAGCCTTAAGGGGACAGACAAGGTATAAACAGGCCACGAGGGGAAAGGCACATCACTTCCTCTCCTTTTATATTTGTTTTTAGTTTGAGTTGTTTGTTCATTTGTTTATTTTTTAATAAGTTTATTGCGCCAGGCAGTGGTGGCACATGCTTTTAATCCCAGCACTTGGGAGGCAGAGGCAGGCGGATTTCTGAGTTCGAGGCCAGCCTGGGCTACAGAGTGAGTTCCACCCAGAGCTACACAGAGAAACTGTCTCAAAAAAACCAAAAAAAAAAAAAAAAAAAAAAAAAAAAAAGTTTATTGCATTCTGTTTAGACTGGGAGCTCTAAGAATTGAATTCTGGCACTGGTGATATAGAAGTCACCCAGATAGTGAGAAGAGAGACTTTTGAAGATCACTGATCACTGGTTTACAGCAGGACCCAAGTAGAATAGAGTTCAACAGACAATGCACTAGGATAATTCTACTGAGAAAATTTTAAATGGGCAAGCAGCTAAAGTTTTAGAGTTTCCAAAAGCTCTTTATTTTTAATCAATGGAGGGAAAGAGCTTTTTACCCATGCACAGACTTTTTTTTAAGGGAGTGGGAGGGATGCTCAACCCAGGAGAGCATTAGACCAAAACTGAATGTTGACTCAACAGGAGCCACAGGGATACAGCGTATGTCGAACAGCTGGCCTTACGTGGAGGGCCACCCCCATCTATTTTAATAGGCTCAACCACAAGCTATAGAAGCAAGGTGAGAGATTTGCTATCACAAAGCAAGGTGAGAGATTTGCTGTCTATGTTTTCAGAAGCATACAAGAGAAAGCCGTAAAGAACAGCATGTGTAACAAACAGAGCTAAGATGTGAAATAACTACCATAGTGTCATTTGAAACTGTAAGCACAAAATTATAACCAACATATTTTACATAAGTTTGAAGCCATGTTCAGCTGCTACGGTACAGCAATGTCTAGGGTCAAGATCTACTTTACCTGTAGTCAAGACTCTTGTTATTTAGGAATTGTACTGGCTAGTTTTGTGTGTCAACTTGACACAGGCTGGAGTTATCACAGAAAAGGGAGCTTCAGTTGGGGAAATGCCTCCATGAGATTCAGCTGTGGGACATTTTCTCAATTAGTGATCAAGGGGGTAGGGCCCGTTGTGGGTGGTGCCATCCCTGGGCTGGAAGTCTTGGGTTCTATAAGAGAGCAGGCTGAGCAAGCCAGGGGAAGTAAGCCAGTAAGGAACATCCCTCCATGGCCTCTGCATCAGCTCCTGCTTCCTGACCTGCTTGAGTTCCAGTCCTGACTTCCTCTGGTGATCAACAGCCATGTGGAAGTAAGCCAAATAAACCCTTTCCTCCCCAACTTGCTTCTTGGTCATGATGTTTGTGCGGGAATAGAAACCCTGACTAAGACAGGAATGATAAGAGAGAGAAAGCAAAGAAACCAGGGAGTGCAACTGAAGACAGTATCAGGGGTTGGAGAGATGGCTCAGAGGTACGAGCACTGGCTGCTCTTGCAGAGGCCCCAGGTTCTAGTCCTAGCACCCATATGGTGACTCACAATTGTCTGTGAATCCACTTCCAGGAGTCCCAAAACCCTCTTCTGACCTCTTTGAGAACTGCATGCCTGTAGTGCACACAGAATCGTGCAGGTGAACATCCTTACCACATAAAATAAATTTTTAAAAATCTTTAAAAAAGAAAACAATCACCAGGCATGGTGGTATGTGCCTTTAAACCCAGCACTTGGGAGGCAAAGGCAGGCAGGTCTCTGAGTTCCAGGCCAGCCTGGTCTACAAAGCAAGTTCCAGGACAGTCAATGCTCTTTTACATAGAGAAACTCTGTCTCAAAAAACCAAAACAAACAAAGCAAAACACCTTGAAGAACATCAGAGGAGTTCTAGATCTCATGGTAACTTTAGAGCCTGGTCAGAAGAGTAAAATGTCATGAAGGTAGAAGCTATGGTCAAAGACTACGGTGCTTATGACTAGAATTTGAAGGTAGTTACAGTCATTGGCAATGCCAAGACAAGAGTGAAGAAATCTTTGAAAGAGGAATAGTTACTGGTGTGAAAATGACTAAGAATTTAAGGAAAAGAGACAGATAACCAGACATCCAAAGTCTCCAATAAAAAAGGCAGCTCACACAGATGACTGCCCAGACAGAGCATGGCTAAGCCAGAGGGCTCACTCAAAGGCACTGGAGGCCACAAAGTGAACAGCAGCTGAAAATGAGTTAACAGGAGTGGGAGGAGCATGCCCCTCCTCCTGTCAGCCCTGTGATGTGGAGTGTATAAAAGTAGAAGATAGCCTTAAGAATGAAAAGGAAGCCTCAGGCTCAGGGGATGTCCCAGTTGTAGGGAGCACTCACATGGAACTGTGTCAACTGAACCACAGTCAAAGATGAGTATCGTTACACTCACAAACCAGAGATCAGCTCTTTTATAGTCATAAATCACGATTCAGCTACATTTAAGCTACTTTTAAAGATAACATTTTTGGTATTATTTACCTTCTTGCTGTAATTGAGCCAAGAATAGTGCGAGGTATGTATCTGATATTAATTCTGGACCCGTCAACAGAGAATTCAAGTTAAACCACTAGGGAAAAAAAATCAGTATTTAAGTTAATGAACATTATATATAAAGATAATTTCTCATATTAAGCATATAACCTAAGACTATATAAATAATAGAAATATACCAAACTAAGAATTTTTTAAAGTACTGAATACTGTGACTTAAAAAGAATAAACGCTGAACATTTGTCGCTCTTAAATGCTTTTCTAAAAATAAGTTTTTAACAATTAATTAAAGCATTAACCTGAATTTCTAAAAGGAGAGCAGCTGATAGTATCTTAAGATCCTTTTTGATAGCTGTAACTAAGTGGTTTCACACTATCAAGCCAACACACAGACTCCTGTCTCATTTACAGACAAAAAAAATGACAACACTTTCACTTGGCCAAAAGACTCCAATTTATAAATTCTAGGAAAAGAATTTATGACCAGCAGCATTTAATTCTAACAAGACCCCTAAGCTATCGCTGCATGTGATTAACAGCATTAAGTCACAACCTCAGAGGTGCCCTAACTTAAAACAGAAAAAACGCAAAAGGTTCCAGAGTCAGGCTCAATTCCACGGGGAACTAAAGGCTCTTCCTGGATTTTGATACCAGCCAGAGTACTTTTCCTAGTCATTCCTTTCTTCACACAGGGACCAGAGACTGGTCTGGGAATGCACAGATTAGCCAAGTCCCAGCCTCCTGAGTGCTGGGATTAAAGATGTGTGCCATCAGCACATCTTAAAGGTGGTGGCGAGCACCTTTAATCCCAGCACTTGGGAGGCAGAGGCAGGTGGATTTCTGAGTTCGAGGCCAGCCTGGTCTACAGAGTGAGTTCCAGGACAGCCAGAGCTACACAGAGAAACCCTGTCTCTAAAAAACAAAAAACAAAACAAAAAAAAGATGTGTGCCATCACATCCAGCTAAAACTTTGTTCTTGAATATGAATCAGAACCAAGGATCAATATACATACTCTTGCCATCTTTGTACCTGTCAAAGACAAACTGGTTCAAAATGTAAAAAATCCAAAAAAGAGCTAAAAATTTAAAAGCTCAAAACAATGTTTTCCTATTTCCACTACGTTTTTATGGGTTTTACACTTCTAGACCTTAAAACTCCAGTGATTACTTGATACAGGAAAATAACGCTGGGTCATAATTTTTTTTTTTGGGGGGGGGGGTTTCGAGACAGGGTTTCTCTGTATAGCCCTGGCTGTCCTGGAACTCACTATGTAGACCAGGCTGGCCTCGAACTCAGAAATCCACCTGCCTCTGTCTCCCAAGTGCTGGGATTAAAGGTGTGTGCCACCACCACCTGGCCTTTTTTTCTTTTTTTTTTAAGATTTATTTATTTTATGAGTACACGGTAGCTGTCTTCACACCAGAAGAGGGCATCAGACCCCATTACAGATGGTTGTGAGCCACCATGTGGTTGTTGGGAATTGAACTCAGGACCTCTCGAACAGCAGCAGTCAGCGCTCCTAACCGCTGAGCCACCTCTCCAGGCCTGGGTCATAATTTTCTACAAGGGAGGAGGGCAGAGAAGTTAAATGAAGTTGACCCTGGACCTTTCAGAATTGATCCTGTTCCAGGTAAGATGCCTTAGTATACACGCAGCTCCTAACTAGTTCTCTCTGCTCCTTACAAGGAAGCTAGATTGACTTTCCTTGTTCTTCTGAAGCAGGAGATGGAACCTTAGGGCCTTGTGCTTCTCATAAGTATATACCCTGCCAATGGTCTCTACCACCAAACAATCACTGAAGACTGGCTACTTCTAGGTGGCTGAATTAAAAGCTAACAGTATGGTTTACTTTATAATAAAAAAAAGAACAAAGTGAATTAAATCAACATATATATATAAAATATATAATTAATATATGTTGATTTAACTCACTATATTTTCTTTTTTTAATTAATCTTATGTGTATGTATGTATGTGTACCATGTGTGTGTTTGGTGCCCAGAGGCACCACTTCCACAGAGCTGGAGTTATAGACAGCTGTAAGCCACCATGTGGGCGCTGGGAACCAAACCCAGGTCCTCTGAGAGAGCAGTAAAGCCACACCTGCTGAGCCACATCTCCAGGTTCAATGTATTGTTGGGTTTTTAAATGCAGGGTCTCACTCTGCAGCTTTGGCTGAGCTCACATAGATCTCTGCTGGGATTAAAGGTGTGCACTACCACACTCGATATTTTTATTTTTTTATAGTATTTCTTTTTAAAAAAATATTTATTTACTTTATTTATGAGTATACTGTAGCTGTTTTCAGACACACCAGAAGAGGGCATCAGATCCCATTACAGATGGTTGTGAGCCACCATGTTGCTGGGAATTGAACTCAGGACCTCTTGAAGAGCAGTCAGTGCTCTTAACCGCTGAGCCATCTCTCCAGTCCTCTTCTTTTTATTTTAAAAAACAGCTTTACTAGGGCACAACTGACATGAAGTAGACTGCCCTCCCGCTCCCCCATCTCTCCTGAGGGTTTCATTACGTGGTGCAGGCGGGCCTCAAGGTCATCCTAGGTCACAGGTGTGGGCCACAGCACTGGGATAAACTGCACATACTTATATTACCACTTTTACAGTTTACACATACTTACGTCACCCACATTAACCCAGCAACATGACCAAGACAGGGAGAACACTCATCAGAGTCCAGGCTCCAGGTCCCTCTGGGCCTTTCTCTCCATTTTCAGCTCTATACAAGCACTAGTCAGTCTGCTTTCTGTCAGTAGGTCTTAGCTCCCGTTTCTGAGATTCATCCACGCGGCGTGGATATTAGCAGTTTATTTCCTCCGACTGTAGAAGCTGGTTTTCAATAACCCTTAGCAAGGCCTAACATTCTAGTAAGGCCTTTATGTGACTCTTCTAAAACCATGTTCAGTGGTGACTGTACACAGATGTATGTACTGCCAGATACTGGAATCACCTAAAGATGCCCATCCCACTAATGCCAACTTCTAAATGTTTTACTTATTTCTGATATGATCTCAGGCTTTGTTATAGTACTGTGCTAAACACAAATCGTCACACAAAGACATATGTAATAGTAACCACATATGCATTGTTTTCAATACAAAATTTTCATTATGATATAACATATATGGGTTTATTTTAAAAAATCTGAAGGGAAACTGATTATTTTCTCTTAAGCTAGCAAATTTTTTTTTAAAGATTTATTTATTATTATAATTAAGTACACTGTAGCTGTCTTCAGACACACCAGAAGAGGGCATCAGATCTCATTATGGGTGGTTGTAAGTCACCAATGTGGTTGCTAGGATTTGAACTCATAACCTTCAAAAAGAGCAGTCAGTGCTCTTACCTGCTAAGCCATCTCTCCAGCCCCCAAGCTAGCAAATTTTTATCTGTTGAATTGAGTCCAGACTTGGGTAGAGTGCACAGAATCCTTCATTCCAAAAAGACCAGTCTCAAATTTTAGTTTCAAACAGAGTACAGAGTATGATCAAAGGACAAGAGAATAGAAGATATATTACCTGTTTTCCTAATTTTCTAACTGTAAACCAGTGTTCTTTATAATTGCATATAAAAGATCTTTCATTTCTAGGGAAAAAAAATAAACTGTTAAGTTGGAATAGCAGAGGTATATACTAGCAAGTACTCTAAAATTTCAAAATTCATTTAGAATGTAATTATACTTAATTACCTATTTGAAAAAATAAAAATCACATAACTATGCATTTTCTACAGGAGCTTAGTGATGTTAAGCACAAAAATCTCCACATGACTCAGTCAGGGCCACCACCGACACTGAATAAAGGCACCAAAAAGATAACAGGGTGAAGTCCAAGGGCATCAAATACAGAATCAAAGCAAAGACACTCATGATGAATTTGTTCTCATTCAGAAATTACAGCTTTAAAAATCAATTTAAATAAAGAAATATAGGAAAAAAGTCTTACATAGGATCAATTCTGAGCCTCTGGTACTCTGGACTGTTGAAAAGGATTAGTTCTAAACCCCAAACTTTCAAGGCGTTGCTTATAACCTGTCAAAAGAAAAATAACAACTTTTCATGAACTAAACCTTCAAGTCCAAGCTTAGGTAGCACAGCTACATTGTGTAAGCAACTGGACTTCATATATAAAGTTTGAGGACATAGTTTTAAAAAATTATGTCCCCTTGGCATCCCACTAAATCCATAAATAGTATATACATGTGAACTTAATTTTCTCATTGCAAGTTTTAAAGATGTGTTGCTTTACTATTTTTATCTAAGTGTGTCTGAGTGAGTACAGGTCGTGAGTACAGGTCATGGTATGAGTGCCTGTGGAGGCCAGAAGGCATCAGGTGTCCCTATGCTGGAGTTCCAGGCGGTTATAAGCAGTCTAATGCAAACGCTAGGAACTGAACTGACTTCTTCTGAAACACGACTAAGCATTCTAAGTGGGAAGCCATCTCTCCAGCCCCTCCCTCACGTCCATTTTCAAAGAGTGCTTTTCCATACTAAGTTTCTGAGAAATGTCAGAAAACCACAGAATTTGTAGATAACACTGTCTCAGGCATCCAGAAGCACATTCCACTCTGTGGGTGCTGTTTGTAAAACTAATCCACTACATACACTTACTGCCTGCAATGGCAGTGACCAGAGGTAGACATTAAAATAAATTCTCCCTGGAGGTTGAGAAGAAAGGCCTGGGCACTGGGGATGACTGTCGTCAATAGTACACGCTGTTGTTACAGAATCCAAGCACAGTTCCCAGCACCCACGTCAGGGTTCCCAACCACCTGTAATGTCAACTCCAGGGCTCCAGTGCCCTCTTCTGCCCTCCACAGACACTAGCACTCATATGCACATATCCACTGTATACAAATGATTTTTAAAATAAATCTTTAAAAAGAAGGTTTGATATATTTTAAACTTCCAGAGTCATGAACAGAAAATCAAACTTGATGATAGCAAGCTGAAAAAAAAAAAAAGAGAGAAATTAGACAACATTCCATCTGTTATCCCAAGAAGGCAACAAAGAAACACACGTACAACTCAGACCAACTGCAAGTGCAAGAGAGCAGAAATGTAAGCAGTTCACACACAGGAGACACAGGGGCGGGGCCAGCTCTCACCTCTGCTCTCAGCTCAGGCCCACTGGGCCTCACAATATCACAAGTGAAGTACTGGCTAGAGAATGGGAACTCTAGAAGGGAGGCATAGAAGGAAAGTATAAAGAAAGACACTTGCATAAGTAGATCTCTTAAAAGACAGATTCAGAAAGAATTTGAATGACCCTCACATCACATCATCAGAATGGACTTCATAAGTAAACATATAAAGTCAGGCATGGTTTCTCATGACTTCAACCCCAACACCTGGGATGCTGAAGCAGGACTTTGGAAAGTTCAAGGCGATTCTAGGCTACAGAAGGGGACACACACACACACACACACACACACACACATATATATATACACACACACATACATATATACATGTATACATACATGTATATACATGAACCATATATACATGTATATACATATACGTGTATACATATATACATGTATATACATATATATACATATATGCACACATACATATATGTGTATGTATGTATGTATGTATGTAAAACCATAGGGCTGGAGATTTTTTCTAGAGCAGAGTACTTGTCTAGTATGTGACAAGACCTTAAATATCCCCAGCACTATAAAGAATAAACCAACACAGAATTAAAATAGAACCTAAGGTATTGGGATGTGGCTCAGGGGCAGAGTTTAAGCTGAGCACATGCAAGGCCTTGAGGCCAATCTCCAGGCCACCCTCCAGAAGGGCTACAACCTGCACTACAGGAACCCACTCCTGGGGAATGATTTAAATAGAAGACTACAAGACGTGCCAGAAATGCCAGATGTGCCAGAAATGGGGAGTTTGAAGCACTGTAATTTATTAGAGTTATTAGAACCTACAAGCAAATTTAGCAATCTCTCTCAGAAAGTAATTTTTAAAGGCCCCATTGTAAACTGACTATGGTAGCACATACCTATGATTTCAGTGTGGAGACACAGAGAGGGAGATGATCACAAGTCTCAGACCAGCAAAGACTAAACAGCAAGAGTCTGCCTGTCCCAAGCAGGGAGTAGCCATGGCCATTCTAAAGGGAGGCGGCGTCTACTGGCCTGGCGCTAATCTCTGTACAGGTAGCACCCCGAGTGTCTGATCTTCTGTAGACACAGTTTACAGAGGGAGCTGCTGAAGCCTCCATCGTTAAATAAAAAGCTGTGTCACACTGTGGCACATCAACGACAAACTGAGCCTAAGCACACGCGGGGCTGAAAATGAGGCAGCACTTCACTCTGGACTACTTACTTGAATAGAGAAAAAGCCGCTGTCGTCCATATTTCCAGAAGGCTGCTGTTCAATTTTCATGGGCAGTAGTTGTGAGCAGAGGGGGATGGGAAAAGGATTAAAATTAGTGTGTACATTTAAAGAACACGCTGTACAGTCCCATTTACCAAGTGAGGAGCAGAGTTATAATTAACAAGTCAGACTCCTAGGGGAGAATGGCTCATCCTCCTCTAAAGAGCACCCGCATTTCCAAAATAAGATGGGACTTAGTGAGTCTAAAATGAGTACCTGTAAAAATGTGCGGTAATCTTCACTGGTGACACCTCCTTCTGCCATTCTCAGCCTTTCCTCTTCATCTAGCTGGTGTGCAATTGAGGATAGCTCCACAGGGCTAAAATACTCTCCTTGTAATAGGTTATTCAGGCAATGCTGAGCACAAAGTGAGCCTTCTTGCTAGTGTTTCCAAAAGAAAAAAATCCACATGTCATCAAGTGGATCTGTACAACATCTCCTAAAATATAAGTACTACCTTTTTAATGCAGTCAAAACAAAGCTTGTAGCCCTACGCAAACCTGATTTCACAAGTGCACGCGTTTTCCTTGCCTGCGTAGATTCTACAGCTACTTTACTACAGGAACAAAAATGAAGAACGATTTACAGTATAATTCATCTATCCAATCTCATAAGCCTAAAAATCAACCTATAAATACATTTAGTCTTTGAATTTTTCAGTTCCTATTAGAATATATCTTTGGAAATTCCACAGCAAGTTACTATTGCAAAAAGGGAACATAAACCTCTAGAACATTCATTCTTTTAACAAGATGGCTGCTATTTGATTGTAAAAGCCTGTCCTTTTAAATTCAAGAACTGGGTAAGTGAAAACAATCCTGTCTTGCTTTAAGTCAAGGCCCACAGTTGTAGAGCCGAGGCCCTCATCAGCCAACTCTGCAGACTCCTTATAACATGGAGAAGAGAAAGACAGTCCTAAGCTGGGGCGCTCCATGCCCATGAGTGGACAAACTAGTAAGAGGAACTGCAGCCAGCTTCAGCTCCCTCAGGAGTCACTAACACCCTCCCCATGAAAGGTGGGCACAGTGTCCCATGGGCCCAGGGGCTTCTTGCACTGGCTACCTGGCTTTCATATACAACTGGCACCCAGCCCAGCTCCATGTCCAGACTGCCTAGCTGTGGGCAGCTTGCTTGTCACTCTCCTGGACCAACAGTATTGCTTTCCTAAGGAGGAGACACATGAGTAGATGAGTCCTGGGCTAAGTCTGCCTTCCGGGAAGGCAAAGGCAGATGGGAAAGCTCTTCCTCTGTTAACTCTGGCCCTCTCAAGGGCCAGTGAGGCCTGCTGAACTCAAGCTGCCGACAACAGCCTCCTGGTCTGAGCTATGTTACATGGCAGAGGATGACTCCAAAGAGCACCTGCAAGAAGCGGTCCCCCCCCCCCCCCGATATATCACTCCTATAGGAACAAAATGTAATTTCTCAAGTAGATATAATATACATGTCTGCTATAGAATAGGAAGGCAGAGTTCAGAGAGCTTGGACAACTTATCTTCACAATTCTTTGCCTCCTTTTCTTTCTAATGCTGATCTACTACTAGAAGCAATTTCCACTGAATACTGTCTACTATGAGGTAAGGACAGACAGATGTTCTACTTATATTCTAGTGGAAATGTAATCATTTCACAAAATAGTCGAGTGGTTAAAAGATACAAGAAGATGTTTAGCTTCATTAGTCATCAGGGAAATGTATATCAAAACCACAGCAGAAGAGGGCTCAGCAGATAACGGTGCCTGCCTGCTGTCAATCCCCAAACACTACTGTAGAAAAGAACAAACTGACTCCTGAGTACCTGTCCCGAGCCCCACATGCATGCCTAGCCACATGCCGAGCCTGCACTCACCTGCATCTCTCACACACATACACACACACACACACACACACACACAGTAAATTAAAAATGTATTTTAAAACATTACATTTATTGACTAATTGGAGGAAATGCAGGATGATAGAGGACAACTTGCAGAATTCAATTTTCTCCTTCCACAGTGTGTGTCCCAAGGATGGAACTCAAGATTACAAGGCTTGGCAGCAAGTGCCTTTACTTGCTGAGCTATCCTGCCAGCCCCTAAAAAAATGTTTTTGTTTTTGTTCTTGAGACAAGGTCTCACTAAGTAGCCCTGGCCAGCCTGGAACTTACTATGTAAACCAGGATGGCCTCAAATTCATAGAAATCTGTTTGCTTCTAACTCTTTCTAACAGAGTGCTCGGATTAAAGGTGTGCACCACTGTAATGGCTACTCCTGGCTGTCAACGTGACTATATCTGGAATGAACTACAATCCAGAATTGGAGGGCTCATCTGTGATCCAGATCTTGAGGCTGAAAGACACAAGGTTCTGACATGGATCTTGGCTTGGAAATCTTGAGGCATAGTGGCCATGAAAAGCTTAGGACTTTAATCCCAAGAGACTAAGGCAAGGAGATCTCTGAGTTCAAGGTCAGCCTGAGACAAAGAAAGTCCCAGAGCCAGGTACACACCTTTAATCTGGGCCACACCTTCTGCTGGAGGCCTACATAAGGACATTGGAAGAAGGAAGATTCACTCTTCTACGCCTGCTTGCACTTAGTAACTGGCACATCTGTTGGAACCCACTTCTACAGAAGACCAGCTGAAACAACTAGCCTCGTGGGACTGGGAAACTACTGGATTCTTGGACTTCCCATCCACAGCTGTCCATTGTTGGGGAGCTGGACTACAGACTGTAAGTCATCACAAGAAATTCCCTCAGCATAAGGAGGCATTCCATAAGTTCTGTGACTCTAGAGAAACCTGACTAACACAACCACCACACCTAGCTAAGAAAAGAAAAGGACTTTTACGAAAGAAACACTGACACAATGTTACTCCTATGCAGCCTGCAGTACAGCTATTATTACAATGGGAGGTTTAAAACGCCAGAGAACCATTGCTACAGGAGCCAGTATCAATCAGTGAAGCCACTCTACAACAGTCCTCGGCCACTACCAAAGTGTAACAGTTGTGTGCTGTGAGAGACACAAGCACTGCACGCGCACTCACTACAGCCCTACTTACAAGGTTTCCAAACTGGAAAGCACCAAAGACAGTTTAGAACACAGAATTACATTAACAAAACAACACTGCATACGGATAAAAGTAATTAACGGTAACAATATGGATGAATCTCTCAAATACTACTAAAAAGTAAACACACAAGACACAAAAAAGCTAAGGATGTATCTAGTCTGTACAAGGACCTGGATTCAACCCCCAGTACTACCACCACCAAACAGACAGTTAAAGTGCAGGATGGAATGGGTGGGAGAAGCTGGGAGACCCAAGTCCTACCCCTGGAACTGACTCAAAAGCGGAAGAAAATTCCACAAAGGTTCCCTTCGATCTCTATGCAGATACACTGGTATGTGTGTCCATTCATACAACATATCATGCAGAGATACACAGTAATAAAAAATGTAAGTGAATGCCATTTTTTCTTTTCTTTTTTTGTTTTTCCCCTCTCTGTGCAGCCTGGCTGTCCTGGAATTCACTCTGTAGACCAGGCTGGCCTCGAACTCAAAGATGTACCTGCCTCTGCCTCCCAAGTGCTGGGATTAAAGGCTTACATGGTTTTCTTACAAGTGCTTTAAATAGGGGAAATTAATCTCTCCGTCTATGAAGTTAGGTTCTCCTTGCAGGAGTAAGCACTAAGGAAGCGCTGTTCCAGGAAGAAAGGATGGGGATGCAGAGGATGGGGATGCAGAGGAGCCAGGGAAACGGACCCAACGCCTGTTTCCATGTGTGTGCTCTCTCGACTGCGTGGTATCATAATTTGTGTGTTCTTCTACATGAAATGCTTGATTTAAAACATTCAAATAAGACGGCCAGGCATGACAGTAAACAACTTTAATCCCAGCACTCAGGACAGAGGCAGGGGTATCCCTGTGAGTTCCTGGCCTGTTTCCTACATAGTGAGACCTCGTCTCAAAAAAAAAAAAAAAAAAAAAAAAAGAAAAAGAAAAAGAAATCAACAGATAACTAACATGGTAACCAGACACTCAATTTGGGGGAACAGTTAGGATGAATCCGCAGACCTATCACTACGCAATATGCTTCAGTATGGGGTCCATAAGCTATGGTCACCATATTTTTAAAGATATTTTTATGTGTATAGGTGTTTTGCTTGTATGTACATCTGCACCATGTACATGCCTAGTGTCCATGGAGGCCAAAGAGGATGCTGGACCTTCTGAGACTGGAGCTGCAGACAGTTTTAAGCCATCAAATGGGTGCTGGGGACCCTGAGTCCTCTGAAAAGAGGCAGCCAGTACTCATAACCACTGAGCCATCTCTAGTTCCTGTCACCACGTATAGCATACAATAATCATGGCATCCAGTTGTTTTTTTTTTTTTAAAGATTTATTTTATTTATTTATTTTATGTGTATGAGTACACTGTAGCTGTACAGATGGCCATAAGCCATCATGTGTGTGGCTGCTCTCCAGCCCCGCTCGCTCCGGCCCCCCTCGCTCTTGTGTAATTCACTGTAGCTGTCTTCAGACACACCAGAAGAGGGCGTCCAATCTCATTACGAGTGGTTGGGAGCCACCAGGTGGTTTGCTGAGACCTGAACTCAGGATTTTCGGAAGAGCAGTCAGTGCTCTCACCCGCTGAGCCATCTCGCCAGCCCCAGCATCCAGTTTTTTGGGTTTTTTGTTGTTGTTGTTGTTGTTGTTGTTGTTGTTGTTTTAAGACAGGGTTTCTCTGTGTAGCCCTGGCTGTCCTGGCACTCACTCTGTAGACCAGGCTGGCCTTGAACTCAGAAATCCACCTGCCTCTGCCTCTGCCTCCCAAGTGCTGGAATTAAAGGCATGCGCCACTATCGACCGGCTCCAGTTTTTTTTTGATAAAACATTCTTGCTACTAAAAATTGGGATTTGGAGGCTGGAGAGATGGCTCAGGAGTTAAGAACACTTGATATTCTTACAAATGACCTGGGTTTGGTTGTCCTATCTGGCACCCTCTCCTGGCTTCCTCAGACACTGTATGTGCATGGTGCACTTTGATTCATGAAGGCACTCATACACATAAAAATAATTAAATCCGCCGGGCAGTGGGGATGCATGCCTTTAATCCCAGCACTTGGGAGGCAGAGGCAGGCAGATTTCTGAGTTCGAGGCCAGCCTGGACTACAGAGAGAGTTCCAAGACAGCCAGGGCTACTCAGAGAAACCCTGTCTCAAAAAAAAGAAAGAAAGAAAGAAAGAAAGAAAGAAAATTAAATCCTTAAAAAAATCAAAAGTACCTATCTCATTATGCCCAGCTCATGTGATAGATAGATAAAACTTATGCTTTATTCATGCTAGCAAGCACTCTACGAAATGTGCTACATTCACAGTCTCTAAAATAAGTAGCTTTTTTATTATGAAAAAATAAGCACTTAAAAATCAAACCATGACCAAGTAAAATGGTACTGCTATAGGAAGTATGTTTTAAATTTCTAATAAGATTAACAGAAGGAAACAACAAATTGTTCAAATCAATTTAAAAACCATATTGCCACAGACTGTCAAGTTCTACACAAACCAAAAGGTTACTTGTCTTTTCCACCACTGACCATGCATTTTTCTGTCTTATTGCCATCCCTCGAGTTAACCCCGTTAGCTCTTTCTAATCAAGGTTTTACCCAAGCAGGGAACTGGCAAAATGGCTCAGCAGGAAAGAGTGCTTCCTATGACCATGCAGACCTCACTTCAATCCCCAGGACCCACACAGTGAGAGGAGAGGACAAACCCCTGACTAAACTGTCCTTTGACCTCCATGTGTACACCATGGCCTGCATGGAACAACCCCCTACATGCATATGCAATAAAATATAATTAAACGCCTTTGTATTTCACATGAGAGGAAAAGAAACTCTCTTTGCTATTAAACTCTACAAGCTGGGGTCCTTATTTTACTGTGCTAGGCTCAGAAGATGAACACACTACACTTCCACTCTTCTAAGATAGTCTACTAATAGCACAAAAGGAAACTGCAAAATCCACTTCCACTCTTCCAAGATAGTCTACAAAATCACAAAAGGAGCCTGCTTGCCTCTGCCTCCCAAGTACTAGGATTACCATGCCTGGCTGACAACTGCTTTTATAATCTAACTTAATAGTAAGTATTCAAAGGGGTTAAGTGTAAAATTATTTCCAAGAGGAAGTGGTTGATGTCTTCTCTAGTTAATTTCCTGGTTAGAGGCAAATTATGGAAGGGAAAAGAATTCTCTGGAAAATAGCAATTATGCTAAATATTCCCAGTATGGCCTCTTCTACAATTACAGCGTAGTCTCTTGAAATATGCTACAACTTCATTAATGTTCACCTGCTGCATACAGTGAAGCTGATGATGAAGGCTAATGTACTCTCCAGGGCTGGGGAGATAGATGCCTGTCAGTAAGGTGCTGCCATACTAGCCTCAGGATCTGAGTTCAATGCCCAGAACCCTTGTTTAAAAACCCATGCATGGTGGTACCCATTTGTAACCATAGTGCTGGACAGGTGAGAATGGGCAGATACCTGGGGGCCATAAGCTAGCCTACCTCTGAGGAACATCATCAATGTTGTCCTCTAAATGCATATGCGCATGTGCACCACCATACACACACACACACACACACACACACACACACACACACACACACAGCAAAGGTACCTCTCAAGTATTAACTATATATATACACCTGCTGATAACTGAATGACTTCTGGGTAAGCAGATGTGTGTGTATCTGTGCATGCATGTTTGTATATGTGTTCTCGTGTGTATGTATGTATGTGTACATGCAGATGTATACATACATGTGCTAAAGGTCCAAGTCAGATGTCCTCCTCAGTTACTCTCTACCTTATTTTTGAGATAGTCTTTCATTGAGTGCTCACTAGTTCTGCTAGACTGGCTGGTCAGCAACCAGAAATCCACCTGGCTCTGTTCCCTGCCTCAAGTATTGGGGATACAAACACACACTGGGTTCTGAACTCGGGTTTTCAGCTTACACAGCAAGTACTTTACCAGCTGAGATATATCCTCAACCTGAGTAAGTTTTTGTAAGCCTAGCATTGTGCATATAATGATTCAGTAGTTACCATCACTGAAATCTGTTCAAACAAGAAACAATACTGTCAAGAAGGTATTGTGGGAGATGGAGAGATGGCTCAGCAGTTAGGAATACTGGCTGCTTTTCCAGAGGACCTAGGTTCAATTCCTAACACCCATGTGGCTTCTCACAAGTCTCTGTAACTCCAGTTCCAGGGGATCTTCTGGCTTTAGTGAGCACTAGGAACACACAGTGCCTAGACATACTCAATGGCAAACACCAATTATTTACTTATTTATCTTGGTTTTTCATGGCAAAGTTTCTCTGTATAGCCCTGGCTGTCTTAAAACTCTCTCTGTAGACTAGGCTGGCCTTGAACTCACAAGAGATTCCCCTGCCTCTACCTTCCCAGTGCTGGGATTAAAAGCGTACCACCACTGCTGGCCAAAAATATTTTTTTTTTTTTTGTTTTGTTTTCAAGACAGGGTTTCTCTGTATAGCCCTGGCTGTCCTGGACTTACTCTGTAGACCAGGCTGGCCTTGAACTCAGAAATCCGCCTGCCTCTGCCTCCCAAGTGTTGGGATTAAAGGCGTGAGCCACCACACCTGGCTCAAAAATAATTTTTTTAAAGATCTATTTATTATATGTAAGTACACTGTAGCTATCTTCAGACACTCCAGAAGAGGGCGTCATCTCGTTACAGATATTTGTGAGCCACCATGTAGTTGTTGGGATTTGAACTCAGGACCTTTGGAAGAGCAGTCAGTACTCTGAACTGCCAAGCCATCTCTCCAGCCCCCAAAAATAATTTTTTTAATGCACTATTTAAGTGCCCTATGTTAAGTTTCAATCCCAGGACAAGTGGCTGAGGTACCTATTTAACACATCAAAGCGGACCTGGCCTCCAGGTTGTCCCAGCATTGCTTAGTCCCTCCTGTTACCAGGTATGGCTGGTATACCCAGCCCTCTACCCTGAACTCTCCAGACTCTGCTGCCCTTCCCTTCCCCTAGTGGTGCTTGCCTATGTAATCCATACATTTTGGTTGCCCACCCTCTCTTGTATTGTTTTGCACCTTTGGCTCCAGGCTGCTGTATTTCCTTCCCCTCTCTCCTGCCCCTCTCTCCCTTCCCCTCTCCCCATTCAGCTCAGGGCCATGACCGATCTGGGCTCTCCCAAATGTGTCTGCCCCTAGCTCTGCTCTCTCAAATCTCTTTAATAAACTTTCTCCTCCACTATACCTAGAAAAAGTCCTGTCCTTTTCACTTCTTTTTTCATTCACCCTAGAGATGACTCTGAATAAAGGGGCTTGCTGAAAGCCTGAGACTCCTGGAACCCACACCAAGTTGGAAAGAGAACTGACTTTATAAAGTCCTCCTTGACCTCCACACAAGCACATACACATAAACAGTAACTTCTTTTTTTAAATGCATGGCAATAGTCTCGTGAAACAATGTATAAAGCATTCAAAGTATAATATGTTTAAAATGGGTCTTATTCCAAAGCCTTTGGAAAATTAATTACAAATGAATGTGGGGGTGGGGAATGAATCTAAGGGGGCACGAGGGGGGGGGGCTCACTCAGAGTCATGGCACATGGTCATAATCCCAGCCAGTACCCAGGAGGCAGAGACAGGAGGATGGAGAGTCTGGAGCCAACTTGGGCTACAAGAAATCTTGTCACAAACTAACTTGTTCCAGTTCCAAAACATTCAGAAATGTCTTCTTAAGAGCACTTCATTTAACAACTTCCTTAAGACTTACATCATTTTTGTCTTTCTTTGGTCGTGCACGGACTTTAAACGCTATGAGTGCATGCTCCTTTACCAGGGATAAAAACAAAGGCCTTTGCTCCAACGAAAGAATAGTCTCAACTAGCAACCCTCTCCAAACCTAAAATGATTATGAAACATGGTATCATGCCAAAGTTGTCCAAGGAACACCCAAATGACTTGATAATTGTATGCGAGCATAGACCAGTTTCTCAGGATGTCACAACAATACTTTTAAGCGTAGTCACTTAGGAATTAAGGTGAGGAAGAGACTAGCCAAATCACATAGTAGAAAGATTCTAATCTATCCATAACACTTAAAAACAAAGCTGGCCTCCCTGGTCCGGAAAAATGGGAGAGCAACCCAAACATCCCGTAATAAAAACTCTTATGACGACTTCCCTCCGGGGTTTCCTACTTTACTTCCTAAGTGTCAGGCCCTTCAATGGGGAAGCCACGGTCACAACTGCAAAAGGACGTGGGATAGATCATCAAGATCTAAATGCATGGGACATTCCATTATAGAACTGAGTTGAGAGAGAAAGTTGGTTCTGCCAGAGGATAGGTTAGGGGGCGTGGGTGGAGTTGGGAAGGGTCCGCCAGGTGTGAAAAGGCGACTCGCTAGACTAGACCCTAAGAGAGAAGATAGAAGAAACCCGAAAAGGCGTGGCAAGTGAACAAGGAACGCCCGCGCTAATCCTCCGGATGAAGCCTCCCGAAATGCCCAGGCTACCCGCCCGGTCTTCTAGGGCGGGGGTGCCCGGGACGCATGCGGGAGGCTTCCCGAGCGGAGCCATGGGGAGAAGGCAGGAAGCACCCCTCACCCAGCCAGGTCGGGATGGGGGCGCTCGGGCCCCGCCTGAGTTCCTGAAGCGGCGATGCTGCTCCCCACGCCCGCCGCCGAGCCACGGACCGCTCCCCACCGAACGCCCACACTCACTTTCTCGTGGAAGATGGACTCCATGTTTATTTGTCTGGAGCCAACGGCCCCGGCGCGGAGCAGCCCCCACCAGCAGCTCCGCCCCCGGCTCCACCCCTCCGCCCCGGCCCGCCCCTCCCCACCCACGTGCCTCCCGCCAACCAATCACTACTGCAGGCTCACGTCACGAGGCACGCGAGCCAGGGAGCGCGGGACACGTGACCTGGGCGGCGCTGGTCCTCCCGGGGCGTGTGTGATGCTGCGGCGCCGCCTGCTGTGCGGAGGAACTTCTCTACGCTGGACAGTCTTGTGATTCTAGGGTTCTAGATGAGAATCCTCGCAGCCAAGTTTTAGGTTCTTTATTTTTTTTTCCATCTCCACCTTCTTTGGTACTTTCTGCTCAACTGCGTGTAATACCTCCTCTCTCACTGAAAACCTCATTCCAGAAAAGGCATTCTCCCAATACCTAGTATTTGTGTAAAAACTATAGCTAATATTTAGTTAGGGTTGACTTATAATAGTCCATTTGTAAGTGCAATTTAATACGGCATTTTTGATGTGTGTGTCTATTGTAATATTGTACAAATGAAGAAATGTAGGCACGAAGAAATTAGAACAGCACAGTGTCCAACAGAGTTGCCTGTTGGAATGAGTATCAGGTCCCAGGGTAAATGTTCAATCTGTGAAGGAAGAAGCGAAGCATCGGTGGGGAAGTGAAAAGTCCAGCAAATTGTTGAGTGGCTCGCGCCGGGGGTGAGGGGCTGGGGTGGGAGGGGGTTGACAAAGATTAAGCGTTGGATGGGTGCAGATCTTGTATGGCTCATTCTCTACAGGCTCACTGTACCTGAAAGGTAAGAAAGGTGTATATTGTGTGGGAGTGTGGGAGGACAGCCGCCGCGCTATGCCAGCCTGTAGCCAGGTTACATAGGACGATCCTGCCCCCCACCTCCCCACCAAAAAAAAAAAAAAAAAAAAAAAGCTACAGGCAGTTAAAGATTTTTAAAACTAGAGACATGGGTTCAAATTAGGATTTTAGAGGATCACCAAGGAACAGAAAAAATACTTGAAAGGCATTTTTGGAGAAATGAAGAGACTATGGTGGTCAGGACTCCAATAATGATTTGAGAATGGAGAGAGACCACTTTGAAGTTTTAGGAAACAGACTCAGAAGACTTCGGAGGAACTGGGGTGGAATGGGTGTATTGTTAGGAAAGACTTGTGGCTTCCGCTGTAGGAACCACCTAAAGCAGAAGCGATACTCCAACCAGAAAGACTTTGCAGGACGAGTAAGGTCTTGGGACAAGAAGAAAAAGGTTTAATTTAGAAAATAATGAGTTTAAATGTCTGTGCAACTAAAGATACTTTTGTCGAATAATAGATGTCAGGCCTGGAGTTTGCAGAAGCTGTTTTGAGCTGTGAGGTGAGATTCGTTGCTATTTAGAAGGTAACTGAATGGCTAGAGAGATGGGTGTGTGGTTTAGAGCATTTTGCTGCTTCTCTTGTAGAGGACCTGGGTTTGCTTCTCAGAACCCACATAAAGGCTCACTGCAGTTGATAACTCGAGATTCAGGGGGTCTGTTGCTTCTGCAGTGTACCTAGTATGCACAGTGATGCTCATACATACATGCAGGCAAGCATTCATACACATGAAATATAAAGAAAAAATTTTAAAACACAAGGTAACTAAAATCATAAAGACTGAGTATAATCTTAGAGAAAAGGACGAGATTGAAAAGAGGAGAGCTAAGCCATGAAGATAGAGCAGTAGGCAAGAAGGGTGCAAAGGCACCTGGTGAGTGTACTGAAGTGGAAGGCCCGGGAGAGAATTCTTAAAGGACCAGTCAGTGTTACATGCCGCCAGGAAATCCAGGGGCATAAAGACTCACAAGAGACTGCTCAGTTTTGTTGTTGAGGTCATTTTTGTGAGGCAAGTTCAAGAAAAGAAAGGAAGTGGGAGGCAAGAAAATGAAGACTGTCGGTGAAGACCAGCTAGCTAATCCAAGGAGGTGCCATATTATTTGTTGAATGTTCTGTATGCAATTTCCTCTTGAGATAAAACAAGAGATAGAACTGTCCATATTGAAGGGAAGCTCTTTACCACACAGGATATTCTAAAGGGAGATGAAGTCCATTATGTAAGGAAGCTAGTGACATCATACAATAGTCCAAGAACAGGGAAAACATTTCATCTTACAGAAGGGCATCTTTGGCTCAAAGGAAACAACTAGGAAGCTTCTGGAAGTCCCTGAAACTGACAAGATTCACTAGGCGCCCCCTTCCCCAAGCATATATAAATAGTAGGACTACTGAGAGACACTCTCCAACAAGCAGAGTTGCCTACAAGAGGCTCACATCAACTGAACTGCCTGGAAGAAGCAGAGATCAGCCAAGCTGCCTGTAAGGGGCACTCTACCCTGTTGAGCTGCTTGCAAATTGTGTAGTGTGATCCATGTTTCCAGCTTCTATGGGCTGTTGTCATGCTGGGGTGGACTTTGGTATCATTTCTACTCCTGTTAGTAATCTCAATAAAACTTTTCTGAGTTCGAGGCCAGCCTGGTCTACAGAGTGAGTTCCAGGACAGCCAGGGCTATACTGAGAAGCCCTATCTCGAAAAACCAACACAAACAAACAAACAAACAAACAAACTCATTGGTTTACCAAGTTGGACTTTGATGGTATCCTTACTTTGGCCGGTCATCAGTTCTCTGAGTAGATGTTCAATACTCCAGGAACAGTGTCATACATCATGGGAATAGCCTATGTGCTTAAAGAAGTGTGGCTTAACCAGGAAAGTACAGCCTCCTAACAAAATGCAAACAATGTTTTCTAATGTTTCTTTAAATTTATTTATTTATTTATTTATTTATTTATTATAAGTACACTGTAGCTGTCTTCAGACACACCAGAAGAGGGCATCAGATCTCATTACAGATGGTTGTGAGCCGCTATGTAGTTGCTGGGATTTGAACTCGTGACCTCTGGAAGAGCAATCAGCGCTCTTACCCGCTGAGCCATGTCACCAGCCCCGTGTGTGTTTTTTTTAAAGATGCAATTAATTGTTCAAGTGAGTAAATGAAGCCGGGCTACTATAAATGCCTGCACTGGGTAAATGACCACCAGAGATTTAATGCTCAGTTATGGAGGCTGGGCAGTCCAAGATGAAGGCTGGAGCAGGCCAAATGTCTCAGGAGAGTTTCATAGTTTCATTCACGTGCTTTTTGTGTGTCTTCATGTGGCAGAAGATTGAAGAGGATGAACAAGCTCCCTTCAGCCTCCTTTATAGGGACATATTTAAAAGGTAACTGAAGGGCTGGGGAGATGGCTCCATGGTTAAGAGCACATGCTTCTCTTGTAGAGGAAAGCTGTACTCTCATGGCCAGGACACAGTCACATCCTCTTAATACTAATACACCTTTCAACCTGTAAACTTTGGAGATGACACAGTTGAGGTGATAGCACTAGAGCTGAGACTCATTTGTCATTCCCTTCCTGTAACTGTTACACTTTGCCCCTCACTCCAGTCTTATATACTGTGTATCTATCTCCCATACCCCTTCCCCTTGTTATATTGCCATGCCACTGCTTAGTTCAAACTATCTGGACTCTTGTGTAGTCCATTCCCCGGAACTATGAATTGATCCCATCATATGTCCAGCTTATAGCATTGTCAGTGACCTTTCAAAAATGCAAATTTCAGCAACTTTTCTTTTATTACAAGTAACAGTTGCTGTGCCTAGCCCTGAGACGTAACAAAAGACAGCCTCAGTTTTTCTTTTCTTTTTAAATGGAGTATATACATACATACATACATACATACGTATGTATATTAAAGATTTATTTATTTTATGTATATGAGTACACTGTAGCTGTCTTCAGACACACCAAAAGAGGGCATCGGACCCCATTAGAGATAGCTGTGAGCCACCATGTGGTTGCTGGGAATTGAACTCAGGACCTTTGGAAGAGCAGCCAGTGCTCTTAACTGC
>JADRCD010223945.1:3740-17352 GCA_019843815.1 Montemys delectorum | reverse complement strand
AGAGGAAGAGGAAGAGGAAGAGGAAGAGGACAAGGACGAGGAAGAAGCAGAGTCAGGTGGATTTCTGTGAGTTCCAGGCCAACTTGGTCTACAGATCGAGTTCCCAGACAGCTAAAGCTATACAGAGAAACCCTGTCTTGAAAAAACAAAACCAACCAACCAGACAAAAACCATCTATTTTCGTGTATGTGTGTGTCACACATGTGGAGTTCAGAGGTTGACCTGCTACTGTGTGTCCTCGCCACTGTGTAGCTCCAGGGATTGAACTCAGCTTGTTAGCTTTGGCAGCAACGCCATTACCAGCTGAGCTACTCCCTGGGCTCCTTCTCTGGTTTGATATCAAGGTAATACAGGACACACAGAATGAGATTGGAGGCTGGGTGGTGTGGCCCAGCTCTCAGGAGGCAGAGGAGGCATGACCTCTTTGAGTTCTAGGCCAGTCAGGACTATATAATAAGTCCTTGTTTGAACAACAGCAAGAAAGAATGAGTTTGAAGCATTTCCTCTTTCTCAGCCCTTTGGAATCATTTGAGAAGAATTGGCATCTTTAAAGATTTGATAAAATTCAGCAGTGACTCTACCCAGATTTAGGGTTTTCAGTTTTTATTCAAATTACTTGTTCCTGATCTTTTCAGGTTGCCTGTTTCTTTGTGGTTTGATTGTATGTGCCCAGAAATCTGCTCATTCGTTGCCACATGGCCATTCCTAATAACCTTCAATGATCTTCACATCTCCTGTTTTGTTTTTTAAGATTTATTATAGATACAGCATTCTCCCTGCATGTATACCTGCAGGCCACAAGAGGGCACCAGATCTCATTGTAGGTGGTTGTAAACTACCATGTGGTTTCTGGGAACTGAACTCAGGACGTCTGGAAGAGCAGTGTTCTTAACCTCTGAGCCATCTTCATCCCCTTGGGTTTTTGTTGTTGGTTTTTCTTTTTGTATTTTGAGATGAAGTCTCTATCTAGTCGGGGCTGTCCTGGGACTCACTATCTAGACCAGACTGGATCCCAACTCTCACTCTGAGTGCTGGGATTAAGATGGTGTGCCACTGTGCCTGGCTTGGTCTTTGCATCTCTGTGGTATGGATCACAGCCTGCCTTTCCATCTCATGTTTTGTTTGTTTGGCTCTTCACTTTTCCTCAGCTAGTCCAGCAAAGACTTTGTTTATTTTTTTCCCTCGGTTGTATTTTTTTCCTTTATGTGTATGAATGTCTTGCCTGCTTGTATGTATGTACATGGTGCGTGTGCAATGTCCACAGAGGCCAGAGGATGGTGTTGGATCCCTTGGGACTGGAATAACAGATATCATGAGGCTCCATGTGGGTGCCAGAGACCAAATCAGGGTCCTGTGAAAGACCAGCTGGTGTCACTCTCTCCAGTCCCTGTCATGGGTGCTCTTAACTGCAGAGCTTCTCTAGAGCCTTTTGTTTTTCTTTTCAAACCAATGCTTTTCATTGCGGATCTTTTGGTTTCTTTTTTAGTCTCTTTTCTGCTTTGCTCTCTCCTTTCAGTTTTGGTGGCTTTGTTTGGTTGCTTGTTTGTTTTTCTCTTCCTGTTACCTTCCTTGCATTGTAACATTGTTTCTATGTGATTGCTGTTGTTGCAGACACATCACTGTAACCTTCCCTGTCACCGCTGCCTTTGCTGTATCCAGACGGTCCTTATACACAGTGTTTTCATTGATTTCACTTTCTTTACTTAATACTTTTTTCTAAGACAATATCTCTCTCTCTCTCTCTCTCTCTCTCTCTCTCTCTCTCTCTCTCTCTCCATATGTGTGTGTGTGTGTGTGTGTGTGTGTGTGTGTGTGTGTGTGTATCCATGGCTGTCCTGGAACTGTAGACTATCCTGTTCTGCAAAGCAGGTTGATCCCAAAATTCACAGAGATCTTCTTGCTCTGCCTCCTGAGTGCTGAGATTAAAGCCAGTTACCACCATGCCCAGCTTAAAACCATCATTTTAAAAAAGATTTTTTTTTTTACACATATATGAGTGCTCTATTTTGCATGTACACCTGCATACCAGAAACAGGGCATCAGCTCATATTACAGATGGTTGTGAGCCACCATGTGGTTACTAGGAATTGAACTCAGGATCTATGGAAGAGCAGACACTGCTCTTAACTGCTGAGTCATCTCTCCAGACCCTTAAAGACTTTCTTAAATATTCTCTTTCGTTTCTTCATTGACTTATTTTTACTTGATTGTGTAGTTTGTATGTTAAATTGCCTGGTTACTGAAGGAGAATGCCGTCATTGATTTCTAGTTTTGGTACTGTGGCTAGAAAAGATATCTGCTGCACTTTTTCTACTTTTGAGTTAGTGGACACTTACCTCTGAGGTCTCACATGTGGTACCTCCTGGAGGGCGTTCTCAGTGGGGATGAGGTGTACTCTGTAGCAGTGGGATGAAACAAGTGTCTGTGAGTACCACTTAATTTCCTCCTAACCAGCTTCAATGGCATGCTCCATCATTTCAACCACTTCCTGGCAAACCCTTAGCTCCTTCACCTTCCCACTCTCCCAAAGTGTCTTCCTATCAAAATTCAAAAGTCCGGATCGGCGGTTCTCACCCTTCTTTCCTAGTGCTGGGACCTTTAATACTACCCTCATGTTCAAAAGTCCGGATCGGCAGTTCTCACCCTTCCTAGTGCTGGGACCCTTCAATACCACCCCTCATGTTGTGGGGACCCTCAAGCAGAAAATTACTTTAATTGCTACTTCATAATTGTCATGAATAGTTATGCAACTCTCTGTGTTTTCCAATGGTCTTAGGTGACCCCTGTGAAAGAGTTGTTTGACCTGTGAGTTGAGAGTCATTGCTCTAGATGAACCTAGCTAGTCATCTCCTTTATGATGACTCCTACTTGAGTAGCATTTTTTTGTTTGTTTGTTTTGGGTTTGGTTTTTTTTTTTCTCTGTGTAATCTTGGCTGTCCTGGAACTCACTCTGTAGACCAGGCTGGCCTCAAACTCACAGAGACCCATCTGCCTCTGCCTCTCAAGTGCTGAGATTAAAGGCGTGTGCCACCACTGCCTGGCTAGCATTTTAAAAAAAGATTTATTTATGCATACACAATCTGCCTGCATGTATGCCTACAGGCCAGAAGGCACTGAATCTCATCATCTCAACCACCATGTGGTTGGTGGGAATTGATACCTCTGGAAGAGCAGCCAGTCCTCTTAACTGATGAGCCATCTCCCTAGCCCCTGAAAGGCATTTTTTTTTTTCCTTCGAGACAGGATTTCTCTGTATAGCCCTGGCTGTCCTGGAACTCACCCTGTAGACCAGGCTGGCCTGGAACTCAGAAATCCACCTGTCTCTGCCTCCTAAGTGCTGGGATTAAAGGCATGAGCCACCACGCCCGGCTTTTTTTTTTTTTTTTTAATGGTCAAGACTTTATTAAAGTTTGGGGGCTGGGAAGATGAGATGGCTCAGTGGTTAATACTAGTTGCTCTTCCATAGCACATTGGTTCAATAGCACCCACATGGCAGCTCCAGGGTTACCTTCATCAGTGTGAATGGTGCTCACAGGAGAAAGGCATTTTTAAAAATTACTGAATACGCTCCACTATAGTTCAATAGTAGAGTGCTTGCCTAACATGAGAGTCCTTGGGTTCAGTTTCCAGTTCCCACACAGTGGCTCACACTGCCTGCAATTACAATTCCAGGGGATCTGTCACCTTCTTCCAGCCTCTGTGAGCACCAGGCATGCACATGGTACATATACATACATGTAGGCAAACACTAATACATATCAAATAAAACTAAATGATAAAATAGCTTTAAAAAGAAATTAAAAGGACTAAGTATGATGACAAATGCTTTTTGTCCCAGCACTCAGGAGGCAGAAGCAGGCAGATCTCTTTGAGTTCAAGGCTTGCTAGAGCTACAAAATGAGACCTTGTCTGAAAAATAAAATAAAATTAAAAGCCTTGCAGTATGGACTGGGACAGGCTGTGGGAGAAATAAGGTGAATTCCGAAGTCTGAGATGGGGATGTGGGTGCTTCGGGGCTCTGTTCCCTCCCGTCCTGATTCATGACTATTCCATCTGGCACGGGAACAGGTCAACAGGTTGGTCAGGAGGCCATGTCACAGCCACAGCGTTTAAAGACAGCCTCGGAACCTGAGGTGGTGATTCAGGGAACTCGGATCCCCCACATTATCCTCACGCGATTGATCAGAGGCACAAAGGAAAGAATCCAAAAGCGAGGGACCAGTTCCCAAGTTTTCAGTACACTAAGAATCACTACAGGAGATGCCTTCTGAAAGGAGTCGCAGCATGAGATCCATGAGCGGCTCGTAGAGCTATCCAATTCGTGAGCAGCTCGCTGAGCTATCCAGTCCCTTTGGGGCTATTAAACAGATCACTTCCGGCAGGTTTGAGTGGAGACCGCCACTATTGCAGATGCTCAAGTCAGCTATTTTAATAAATTGACTTAATCAGTTTTTTTTTTTTTTTCAAATCCCAGAGAAAGTGTAGAAATGGTACTGCCACTGTGGAGGGCAATTAGACAATGTCCGTCAACATTTCTAGTGCATTTATTGTTTTTATTTGGATTTTTGTGGTGTTGAGCAGAGGCTATGCTGCAGGCAAGCCTCTCTATGGATGAAAGCTTCCATGTTTTCGGCTGGATGAATGAGGTTTCTGGGAGACGGAAAACCTGATCTGCCAGCCTCTGTGTAGTCTCTGTGGGGTTATTCTTTTTACTTCTGTGGTTTCCTTCTCTCTCTCACATCTCCAGCCATGTGCTTTGCTTCCAGTTAAACTATAGTCTTGGGGGATCACTGTGAGTTGTATAGCCTGTCATTGAGTGTACAGCCATATCCCTTTTATTATTATCAAAACTACACATTGCTTGACTCCCTGGCAAGTGATACAGTTGTAGGTGTGAATGCCTTTGCCCAATTATCCTAATGACTTTCAAGTCACACCTTGTTTCCAAAAGTTGTCAAATTATTTGGACAATGCAGCTGTTGCTAGCTAAGTCAAACTGTTGTCTGAGTCATTATTAGACATTAAACCCTTCTAATGTCTTCTCTATTAAAGTAATCCTTCCTGGGTGACATGTATTCTTAACACATCGATAATGTTTCTTAAAAGCACACTGTATATCATTTTGAAACTTTTAAAAGATCCCGCTGAACTAATAGCAATGACATTAAAAGTTTCTTTTGTTTGTTTGTATGTTTTAGGTTTGTTTTAAGACAAAAGAATATCATGTAACCAGGCTGACCAAGGATGAGTTTGAATTCCGAATCCTCCTGCCTCTACTTCCCAAGCACTGAGATTTCAAGTATTCCTGGTTTGGGTTTTTATTTTATTTTATCCCCACCCCCTACCCCCGAGACATGGTTTCTCTGTGTAGCTGTGGGTGTCTTAGAACTCACTCTGTAAACCATGGTGGCCTTGAACTCAGAGATTTGCCTGCCTCTGCCTCCTGAGTGCTGGGATTAAAGGCGTGTACCACCATTGCTCAGCATCTTTTTTGACTCTATGCTATTGGTAAATATAAGTTTGGAATTATTTTATCTCTCTTGCAGGTTGAACTTTGATATAAAACATTTCTCTTTCTTTTCAATAATGATTTTGTTTTGCCTCAAAATTTTCTGATATTAAAAGTTACAACATGGGCTGCAGAGACAACTTAGTGGCTAAGAACACTGGCTGCTCTTGCAAAGGATCCAAGTTCAATTCCCAGCACCCATATATGGTGGTTTACAACCAACTGTAACTTCCATTCCAGAGAATACAACACCTCTGACCTCTGAGGGGATCAGGCACCTGGAGCACATACACACCTGCAGATTAAGCATTTGTACATAAAGTAAATAAATCTAAAAAGATAGTTATAATAGCTTTCATCAGTTTGTATATTTTTCATCCATTTATTGCAGAAAGCTATGAAATAGTGCCAATACTATACATCTTCTCTCAGACCAACCATTTGCCTTACTATTCCATCTGACTTAGCCATATTATAGACATTACACTCCATTAATACCTATGTAGAACAAAGCCAACATTCAGCCCAACCCTCCAAACGTAGAACCAGGAAGATCACATTGGTACAGTTGGTACTACTAATTAACCAGGAAGCTCGCCAGTTTTCATCACCATAGTCAGTTGGTCTCATCACTGTGGATCTAAGGCAAGGGAAAACATCAACTAGAGCAGGAGACAGAGAGGTCAAGGGCAAGCTTCCGGAGACTATCCCAGTTGACCTATTAATACTCCCTTTAACCTGGCCCCACCCCATTCAGCTATGAACTGACCAATGGGTAGATCCATCCATGATCTACCAATGGGTAGATCCATGCTCATGATCCAATCACCTCTCAGGAGCACTCATCACCAGCTGAGGATCAAGCCCCTAACACAAGAGCCTTTCCCTTGTTCTGGACATTTTTAGCCATTTTGTCTGGATTGCACAGCTGTCTTTGTGACTTATACCTTCTCACAGAGTCTCATCTCTGGTGGGAAAGTCTATGTGAGCCTTGGGGTGGTCCTGCATATCCTTCCTGATCATGATAAACACCAAGGCTTACCACTCCCTCCCAAATCCCCCTCTCCTGTTCCCCATGCCAAATTAATCATATGGACAAATCGGGAGATTGGATTACCTAGTGTGTGACTGCTGGACAATGACATATCCCCAGGGAAGAAATGGCTTGTTTGCGACACACTGAAGGGATGATGGGCCTTTGCCCGTGAGTTCAGCAAACGTGTGCACCTCTGCCTGTACAGCCTGCATATGGGTCGACCATGTCTCCCACAGGACTTGAAGATGGGGGAAATGTCTTTCAACTGGGAATGAGGGCTCCAGTCGGGGCCACTTCCGGTTCTCTGGAATAGCTGATAATTATATTGCCCTTTGGATCATGTCTCCCTTGCTCCCTTTATCCTGGATAAGATCGATGATCTGCTCAGAGAAGTGGTAGGCACATGCCTGTAATCCTAGCACTCTGGAGGATGAAGGAGGGGGAGTACCATGGGTATGACGCCAGTCCTGGCTGCATAGTAAGAGCCTGTCTCAAAAACTAGCAAGAAAGCAAAGAAATAAAAAAGGAAGGCAGCCCCGCCGGAAGCGTACCTAAGCCCGCATTCCATACAGTAGCGGTAACTACTGTTCACACCATGCTCCATTCCAGAGGCAGTACTGAGAAATCTGCTCTTTTCTTTAGTAATGAGCAGGTCAGTCCACATTCCTGCAAGGTGGTGACAGATAAGAACCTGGCTTTTCAGACCTGGAAACACGGTCTGTAATCCCAGCCCCCCATCTCCTTCCACCCATCCCCACCCCCTACCCTAACCCCCCCCAACCCTCTACCCACACCACCCTTCATCCCCCACCCACATCCCCACACTCTACACCCGCATACCCCTCAAACTCCCACAGCCTCCCACCCACCCACTCCACCTGACACTAAGGCAGGGGGATTACAAGTTTGAAGCTAGTAAGACCCTTAAACACACACACACACACACACACACACACACACACACACACACACACACACCAGGCAAAACAAGTGAGACAGAACACCAGGAGCTTTCTCTCTGCATTCCTGATGAAGGGGAGGAGCACAGAAGGCTCCTATTACATTAGATTGACAGGAGAGTGGGTGCTTAAGTAGACGGCTGATGTAGGACCCTAAATGATCATCGCATCATCCCACTCCAGTGTGATCTTTTAAAATAGTTTCTGGCTTTAATTTTGGTAGGTCATGTGCATGGAAAAATCCATCAATTTCTTCTAGGATTCTAGCTTTTGGGGAATATAAGTTTTCAAGTTTTCTCTACTTTTGGATGCTCTGGATTTCATTGGAGTCTGTGGTAACAATACACCTTCATCTCTACTTCTGTTAGCTTGGGTCCTCTCCTGCTTTCTTTTTGTGAGATTGGCTAAGAGTTTATCAATCTTACGAACTTTTTCAAAGAACCAACTCATTGAGCTTACGTATTGTTCTCTTATTACAATCTAGATAATTTCTTCCTAATCTTTATGACTCCTTGCTGTCTTCTGGGTTTAGTATGGGTCCCTTCTGGCTTTTCAAGGCACTGAGGTACATTATTAGGTTGTGTATTTGAGACCTCTGAAGGTTTTGTTTGGTTTTGTTTTGGCTTTTTTTTTTTTTTAATTAAGTGAGAGAGAGAGAGAGAGCGTCTCTTTACATAGCCCTGACTGTTCTAGAACCCAAAATGTAGACCAGGCTGGTCTTGAAATCATAGAGATGATGTGCTTACCTCTGCCTCTCAAGTGCTGGTTTAAAGGAATGCACCACCCTGAATGCCTTTTAAAAAGTTTTTGAAATATGAACACTAATCTATAAACTTTCCTCCTCAAAATAAAATGCCCAGTAACTATTCTAAAAAAATGATCAACATAACCTTAGTCATTAGAAAAATGCAAACCTTCCAGAGGTTCTGAGTTCAATTCCTACCAACCACATGGTGGCTCACAACCATCTGTAATGGGATCTGATGCCTTCTTCTGGTGTGTCTGAAGACAGCTAGAGTACTCATATACATAAAATAAATCTTTTTTTAAAAGAAGAAAGAAAAGATACAGGGAACAGTGAGACTCCGTGGTGGGGAAGGATGGATTGTAGGCAACAAGGCATACTGTTGAATCCATGAGTCATGAAAAATGATACTAAGTTAATTTTTTTCAAGTATCAACTCGATCATAGTTTTTCTTTTTTCATGATGAGTATGCAGGTTCACCTGTCTGGATACTAAAGTATCCAGGCTCATTTTTGCATCCAAAAGAATCCAGTGTCTGTTATTCTTCAAGGGTAGTGACTGCGAATGTTGAGCCTTTTTCCTAATTCATTGACCATTAGTGCAATGGGAATTAGACACACTAATCACTAAATTGATTTGTTGCACTAATCCACTTAGAAAAAAAAAAATGATTTAAAAATCATTTTGAGGGCTGGAGAGATGGTTCAGTGGTTAAGAGCACCGACTGATCTTCCAGAGGTCTTGAGTTTAATTCCCAGACACCACATGGTGGCTCACAACCATCTGTAATGGAGTCTGTTGCCCTCTTCTGGTGTGTCTGAACACAGCTACAGTGTACTCATACACATTAAATAAATAAATAAATCTTAAAAAAAATCATTTTGAGGGGAAGAGTTTTGTATCCTGAAATATTAGCCATTTTCCTTCTGTTTAAAATTATATCAATTGATTGGGCCAGGTTACTGACGAACTTGTGGGAGGGGTCAAAACTTACTTATCCTATCTGCCTGATTGTAACAAGGAGCTTTTGAATGAAAGATGGCCATGTAACCACAAAAATCATAAATAAATAAATAAATAAATAAATAAAATTATATCAAGTCACCGGACAGTGCTGGCACACACCTTTGGCAGAGGTAAGCAGATATCTGTGAGTTTGTGGCCAGCCTGGTCTACACAGAATGTTCCAGGACAGCCAGGGCTACACAGAGAATCCCTGTCTCAAAAAAAAAAAAAAAAAAAAAAAAAAAAACCAAAAAAACAAAAATCCCAAAAAAAAGAAATTATATCAAATAACACTAGAATAGAATGATTTAATATAATACTTGTTTTTGGGGATTTTGGTTTTTTTGGTTTTTTTTTTTAAAGCAAATACAAAAACAAGAGAGGCCAGCAGGTTGCTCAGTGGGCAAAGGGCTTGCTACACAAGCCTGGTGATCAGCTTTGAGCTGCAGTGCCTGTGTGGTAAAGGAGAGAATCTACTCCTAGTATTCCCTGTAGAGAGAGTATCTTGTATATTGTACGGATGTATCACCTGTCAATTTAAAAACAGATTACCTATAGGAAAGGGTAGAATAGAAGGTGGGACATCCGGGAGGCAGAAAGAATTCTGATATAGTTCCAGGAGAAATTCAGTGGGGAAGATGTAATGAGACGGATGCATGGTACCTGAGCATAGGTAACCAGCCTTGTGGCAGAATGTCAGTTAAAACAAATGGGTTGTTTCAGTTTCTGTCTTGTCAGAGAAGAATCTAGCTATATGGCCAAGGTATTTGTAAATATAATTTGAGTCGGAATCTTATTTCTGGGAACATAGGGCTAGGAGGTACAACTGGAACACAGCAGTTCCTCTCCTACTACCACATGTGCATTGTGCATACACATACACACACACACACACACACACACACACACCAAACAATAAAAATAATAAATATACACTTCCTAGATATTAGTCATTTGCCCCAAATGAATAACCAAATTTTCCCATTCTGTGGGGTACCTCTTTTGTTTGTTGAGACAGTCTCACTCTGTAGCCCAGGCTGGTCCAGAACTGGATTCGGAGATCACAGAACTCACTGCCTCTGCCTCTTTAGTGTGGTATTGTAGGTGTGAGCCACCATGAAGCTGGACTCAAGCTTGCTATCTATGCCATGGTGACCTAGAATTCATACTCTTAAAGGTTCACCCTATCACATCTGGTGACATTTTAAATTTTGATAAGGCCTAAAAGTCCAGTTAATGTATTAGTTTTTCTTTATTGTCTTTGCTTTGGGTGTCATCTTGGCTATTCTGGTTATATTCCTAACTATTTCAACATGGTTATCCTTTTTCTTGTTTGTTTGTTTGTTTGTTTGTTTTGTAGCCCTAACTGTCCTAGAACTCACTATGTAGACCAGGCTGGCCTCCAACTCACAGAGATCTGCTTACCTCTGTCTTCTAAGTGCTGGTATTAAAGCGGTATGCCACCTTGTCCAGCAAGGTCCTTTTCTGTATAGAGTTCAAACAATCTTGCCCTCCGGCCATTCACTATAATGAATTTCTCAACATGGTGGGGTTTATACACTTTCTCAGACAGCACAGGTTAGGGGAATCCCTGCCATTTTCAGGCTATAATGTGTTTTTGAATGCTTTGTGGCTTCTATCAACTGCTTATGTGAAGCTAGCCTGTGCCTGGAAACCTCTACCTAGGTGTGAAGCTCATGCCCACCCATGAGGCAGGGGGTAAGAGCTGGCAGGAAGGCTGTCTGGTTCCTTCCACTCCAGGTTAACCTTCTAGAGAAGCCCGCCCTGATGGCACACATCTCTTTTGTCAGAGAGGTGGCTCTTTGCTCTGGCTGTTTATACGAACTATTCCTGGCATTCTATATCAGCCACAAAGAATTTGTCAAAATCGATTTGGTTTGGATTCAGCAGTATGTAAAGTTCACGGTGAGAGGTCCCACTAGCAGCCTCTGTTCTTTCTGCCTGAGCAAAACTGGTCTGTCTGTCCACTGCTATCTCTCACTGTGGTCACAACATGAATTTAATTTCTGGCAGGAACCTTCAAGGACATTCACTCCCACTAATTCTCAAAAGCAACACAAGAGTTTAAACCACTTCTGAATCAGACACAGCAGTATTTACCATGGCTTGTGCATGTTCTGTGGAACGACAGTGTCCCCCTGCTTGACAAACATGGATTCTTGTGTTGGGGACTGAATCTCTGTGTGTCAAGCAAGGGCTCTACTGTTGAGCTACACCTCAGCTCCTAGGGAGACAGGCTATGACCTCCACTGCTCACTGTTGTTGTTGGGCTGTTATTTGTTAGTGACGGCTTGGACTCTGTAGCCCAGGCTGGTCTCAGACTCAAAGTGGAACTTTTGAGTTTTCTGAGCACCGGATTGCAGATGTGAGCCACCAGGGCCTGACTTCTGCTGATGTTCTCTAAATTGGCATCTAGTTTGTGTGAAAGTGGAAGAGGCTGCCTCCTGACTCTTTCATTTCCATGCTGCATCTTTTTTTCTATAAGCCCACTCAATTATAATCTGTCTTTTATTTATTTATTTATTTATTTATTTATTTATTTATTTATTTAATGTATTTAATATACATTGCAGTTGTCTTCGGACACACCAGAAGAGGTCATTGGATCCCATTACAGATGGTTGTGAGCCACTATGTGGTTGCTGGGAATTGATCTCAGGACCTCCAGAAGAGCAGCCAGTGCTCTTAACCACTGAGCCATCTCTCCAGCCCTATAGTGGTCTTTTATACACAAGTCGAACTTGCTACATAGTTGAGAATGACGTTAAACTCTCAATTCTCCTGCCTCCACTTCCAAAGAACTGAGGTTACAGGAGTGCCCACCATCCTCTGTTTTCTCCTTTCTATGCCCACATCTTTCATTAAGGCATCTAGGAATGTCTAGCTTTTATGTGGAATTCATCAACAGAAGATTAACTGGGGCTGGAGAGATGGCTCAGCGATTAAGAGCACAGACTGCTTTTCCAGAGGTCCTGAGTTCAATTCCCAGCAACCACATGGTGGCTCACAACCATCTGTAATGAGCTCTGATGCCCTCTTCTGGTGTGTCTGAAGACAGCGAAGTGTACTTATATACATAAAATAAATAAATAAATCTTTTTTTTTTTTTTTTAAAGGAAGATGAACTGACCCAAGGGCTGGTGACAGTCAGGCAAAGTGCTTATGGAATTTTATTCAACTATTTTGTTGTTATCAGTGGTTGAAGCATGACCCTTGTTGGGTCATCGTGCTCATTTATTTCTTTAGGATGGGTAAGCAGACCCTGGGAATATGATAAACTGGATTTCCTCAGCATTTTGTAGGCACTAGCCATGGAGACAAGTGAGGTACCCTCTAGGCCCCCAGTGGTCATCCAAATTCTCACTGCAGAGTCTCTGCTCCAGGGCAGTCTCTAATCCTGCGGTAGGACTGATTAGATTGATTAGATCATAAAATGCTGCCCCCATCCCCACCCACTGCTGCTCAAGGAGCAAGGGCTAAGTGCTCTTTGGCTGACATGGAAAATACATTGGTAGAGACAGGTAGGGAAGATGGATATGCTCATGCAGGTAGAAAAGATATCAGGACAGGTGGTGTTTTGATGTGTCCTAGATAGATGAGACCAGACAGCCACTCTCAGCCCACAAAACCATACATTCACACAAATGAGAATGTGACACCTGGGATGTTTAGGGACCCACAAGTAGTCTCATGTGACAGTAGCAATGAGTATGAGATAGGTGGTCAGGTGGAATAGTGGAGAAGGTTTGGCACTGGGACTAGGTGACAGATGTCAGGTCAATGAGTGCTGGCCACCTGATCCCACGGTGCTTGCCAGGCCCCCAGAATGTGGTCCTCAGAAACACAAAATTATGATCCAACAAATTTGGAAAATGCTGAGTCAAAGAAAAATGTCTGTGACTATGATAGCACATGGAGGTAGAGGTAAGTGGTTCTCTGTTAGTTCCAGGCCAGCCAAGACTACATACTGAGATTTGGTTTCAAAACAAACAAACAAACAAACAAAACAAACAAACCCACTGATTATGTATAGTTCATATATACTAATAAGAAACATTTAACAAAACACCTCAATAATAAAAAAAAAAAATAAAGAGCATCCCTATGCAAACTAAACATGTTCCTTTGCCTTCCAGGCTTAGAGCCAGGTTCCAGGTACATTTGGATTCTCCCAGGGGGTGTATGCAGAAATCAGTGTTCACCAAATTCATCTCATAGGAAATCTCAGAACCAAAGAAAATTTCAACGTGTAAACTTCTGTTCTAAGAAGTGAAATCCACTGCACACTCTGTGTGTGTGTGTGTGTGTGTGTGTGTGTGTGTGTGTGTGTGTGTGT
>JADRCD010223944.1:21373-31442 GCA_019843815.1 Montemys delectorum | reverse complement strand
AAACTGAGTAGAAATCCATATATTTCTGGTAGTATTCAATGAACACACAAAAGTGTTGCCTCAACAATAGGATAATATTAGCCTCAAAGAAGTTTGGTCTTAGAACTTAAAGACTGCATCCAATCCTTTCCATAGTAAGTAAACCACAATAACATTTAACCAGAGTCCTTTTAAAATGTCAAGATTTTGAATAAGGACCCAGAAAATATTCATCTCAACAAGCTAATGATCACAATTTTTTGTGCAAAATTAAAATTTTGGAAAAGAAAAGAAATAAGATGGAGAGGGCCTGGGGGAACATGGGGAGGGGAAACACGATGATATTATAATGAATGAAAACCCAACTTATTTCCAATATTTTTTTTTTTTAAAAAGGAATGGGAAAATACGGCCAGTCTTTTGAAAAGAAAAATCAATAATTATCAACTCCCAAATCAATCAAAGATGAAATTACTCAATGAGACAATATTTAACAGCAATTGAAACTTAATTGCAAGGCAAAGATGGTGATTCATGCCTGTAATTGCCATACTCCAGAGGCTGAGCTGAAAGGGTCATCATGAATTGAGGCCAGTCAGTTGCAGAGTGAGTTAAAGTTTAGCCTAAGCTAGAGTAGCATACTGCGTGCAAACCCGAATACAAAACAAAACAACCGAATTCTACATGTCAGAAATCTAAACAAAGAGTGAACCATCTTAGTAGAGAGTTGCGAAATGTGACATGACCTAAGCTGAATTGCTAGACATGCAAACTAAATGTGTGAGGACAAAGTCTTGATGATTATGAGATGGACGAAGGTGGAAATCATTTCAAGTGAAGCCAGGTACATACAGAGCAGTCCTGCATATTGCTCACATGTGTGTAATCTAAAAGCAGTTTTTCTGATAGCAGTTGAGATTTGAAGAGTGGCTATAGAAGCTGGGACAGTAGAAGTGCTGATGTTCTTAAGTGTAAATTAATTTAAATATTCAATGAAGTAATTATGTTTACCCTAATTTGAACATTATGCAATCTCTACATGTATTGGGAGAATGTATAATATTAACTGATTGAGAACAGTTTTCTGTACTAATTAAACAATATAAAACTAAAAATGTATTTTAGAACATCTACAACAGGAGCAGCTCATCAGCAGCAGAATTAAGCCACACTATAAGAAATGCGAAGGAACTCTTCTGGTTAGAGGCATTTTCATAGAGAATGTTAGAGACCCATAATGGCATCTCTCTAGAAAAGCATAATTTTCCCCTAATTATCCAGGTTATTTAATATATATTTCAAGGTGGGTAGTAAAATTGAGTTGTTCCTCTAGAATTCCAGTCTTGGCACTAGACTGTTCTAGAAGCTCTGAGAGGACAGTGTTGCTTGTGGCATATTTAGTTTCCAGCTGTGCTGTTCCTCTGCACAGAGAGCTTTGTCTAGATTTCTGACCTTGCTTCACAGTGAAAGGAGCCCTGCTCCCTACTTTGCCACACAAGTTGGTGTTAGAGTAGAAATGGTTGATGCCACTCTAAGGGCTTTATCTATGTCTGTTGATCTGGTTTTTGGGTGTTACTCAGAACTGGGTGTGACAATGGCGGGCCTAATACTGAGTTTCAAGTCTAAAGCCTGGATTCTATTCTCTATCTTCTAAGCAGGCAGTCTCTCCACCCCCAACCCCCTCCCCTTGGAGCTTTGTGGTAAGTGAGAGAAATATCTCTTTGCCACTATCCATATGCCTTTTTGGTTGTTACACTAAAATTCAGTATTGTTTTTCTAGTCCTGGTTTCTTTAGCATTTGTGAATATGGTTGATAAATAATTAGCTATACAGCTTGGCATGCCTGTGCAGGGAAGGAGGCTTTTAGCTGCCAGGCTGCTTCACCTCCATCTTTTAATAATTTGTGAAGTAGGGATAACATATCCATGATGTGTTTTTCAATATCTGTATTCTGTTTCCCTCCGTAGGTAGTGTTGTTATTTATTTTGTTTATTTGTGGGGGAGGGGTATGTCAGAATCTCACTTGTATACTCAGCTTGGTTTCAAATTCTTGTCAGAAGCTATTCTTCCTCTTGAATTTCTCAAGTAGTTCAGATAATAGTCATATAGTATTATATCTAGCAAAGCCTGTGTCTGTGTGCACATACCTAGAGCCAAAATCAAAAACTCTAACTCTGACCTATATTTAAATAAATGATAAAATCATTTCCTCTGATCAAAATTGACACTTCTCTAGCTTTGCTTGAGATGCTGAACGGTGTGTGTGTGTGTGTGTGTGTGTGTGTGTGTGTGTGTGTGTGTGTGTATGCCTGTTTGTCTGTCTTACTGTCTGTGTATGTATGTGTTCGGTGGTTGAATGGTGGTTTGAGATAGGCACTTAGTCTGTAAACTAAGCTTTTCTTCAACTGAAAACAATCCTTTTTTGTAAGACTCCCTAAGACTTGGATTAAAAGTCTTTATCACCACACCTATCTTAATAGTAGTTTTCACTCCAGAAATGAGTTTGCCCTATTGCTGATAGTGGAACCTTCTGAGTCCTCTGCTGATGCTCACAGCCTTATTTCTAATGGGGTGATCGTGGAAGTGTCTCATTCTGTTAGAGAGCTCAGACATCTCATCCCTGACTTCTAAGAATTGTTAAGTATGCAGTTCACAAGTTTGACAGTTGAACTTCATTCAGTGCACAGAGTTGAATGATTAGCAATGACTCAAGGAGATTCGAAGTTCTTTTTCTGCATAGCTCCTTCCATTGGAAATCTGACTCACAATGTGTTAAGCTGCTTTGGCTTCATTTGAACTCCAATGTCCAACTTTTTAACTCAACAAGGCCTCTATTTCAATTTTCCCTCAGTGCCCATAGTCTCAAAATTGCCTTCAGGCAGAAGGCTGAGATGCTGCCTGCTCTCAATACTTATAAGGATGATTTGTATCCTTTGAACAGTTTTCTGACTCTCTCCAGTTGAAGTTTACTCTGATTTTGTTACTTTGTCAGAGCCATTGAAAAAGAGTCTAAGTAGACTTTTTTTTTGCATAATAAACACATACCCTTTACCATTAGCTAAATCTTTTGAGAATAGTGTTATCTCTTTTTAACTTCTTTGAATCTTACATACACTAATAACAGTTATGCTTCGCTCTCTGCTACAGAATATGTATCTCTAGAGTCGATTGACTTGAACTGGAAAAAAGTTTAAATTTGCATCTGAGAATTGTGGCACTGTTCAGCAGCAGGTAAGAGGCCTGATGAGAAGTCTAGAACCTGAGTGTGATCCTGGAAAAAACATGTGCAAAAGCAGAATCAACTCCCTCAAGTTGTTTTCCAGTGTCCACATGTACTACATGGTATGTGTGTATATGTGCACACACACACACACACACACTCACACAGTCCTAATAGAGGTAATATAAACCTTTCAAAAGCCTCCCTCTATTGAATATTTGCTGACTTCTGCATATTATCTCAAACAATAAAGTACAAGAAGAATTTTCACAGCAATAACTTCAAAGTAAGCCTTATTGTAATTTAGAAAAGGTTTCAAGTATATAGAAAGTTGTACAAACACTCTACCATTTTATATAAATAAAGGACTTAAATGGCACAGAATTTGATAAGAACAAGTGGTAAATATGAGTTATTCATCAACACTGAGCAACATCTCTACTTTCATATAATAAATGTCCTACTTTTTTTACTGCATTATAGTTTTATCTAAATTATAGATCCAGCCAAAACATAGTATCGAAGATTTCCTGGAGAAGCTTGAAGGGATGAAATTTAAAAGACATTGGAGAGATTATCCTTTTCTTGGAAACTTGTTTCAGGAAAGATTTACCCTTCACAGTGAGACAATAAGTGAAAAATGAGAAAATGTGTCATCAGAACTACCAGGATTCCATCAAATATGCAAGCCATTCTATCCATCAGCAAATGTGCTGTCTTAAGAAAATACATATTCATGCCCTTTAGTTGAGAAAGTCCCAAGATCACAAATCAGTATTCACTTTGGAAACAGAAAATATCAAATATAAATTCTTAAAATTAATTATATTTGAAATACTTAATATGAAATACAGAAAAAATCAGAGTAAAGAAATAAATTAAATATAAATTACAGAAATTTTCAGTAAGGTGATTGGAACCTGAAACTATCTCTTAGAGGTTCAGGGTTTGATTCTTTGCTCCTAAACTTATAGAAGTATTTAGAATGCATTTCATAAGTTGCTCACGGGGAGTGGGATTTGAAACTCTTGACTACTCCTGGTTCTAGCTTCAGCCATTGCTTCCTGGTCTGTGGTCACTGAACAAGCTGCCACCCCCCATGCTCCTGCCACCATGCCTCCTCTGTCACAACAGACTCCTAATTGGACATTTTGGTTACATTGATGCAGCAAGAACTAAACAATTCAGCAGTCAATTATCAAAGTTAATAATACAGATTGTATTCGGCTTTTTGCCTTAAAATGTCCACTTTCTTAGAAAAGTGGGATCAGGTATTGTTATGTAAAGTTATAGTCTTCCATATCAGCTTCTCACTGTTCTCTGTCTCTGTCTCTGTCTTTGTCTCTGTCTCTGTCTGTCTCTGTCTCTGTCTGTCTCTGTCTCTGTCTCTCTGTGTCTGTGTCTGTGTCTGTCTCTGTCTCTGTCTCTTCCTCTCTCTTTGGTTTTGCAAGACAGGGTTTCTCTCTGTAGCCCTGGCTACCCTCGAACTCACTTTGTAGACCAGGCTGGCCTCAAACTCAGAAATTTGCCTGCCTCTGTCAACCAAGTGCTGGGATTAAAGGCGTGCGCCACCACTGCCAGGCTCTTCACATTGTTCTCAATGTAATTCAGTTGCCTTATGGATTGGACAATGGAATTTTAAATAGAGAAAAATATTCTCAAGTTTCCTCTATAAGAACTCATATTGTTGGTTTTCTAAGGACTGAAAGAAAGTGGAGAGAATTCTCTTTAATAAGACATTATATTAATAAGACATTTCTTATAATAATAAGAAGAAATTTTATCATAAGGTCATAGTTTTTGTAGTTCCTTCCTCATATGACATTCTAGTCCTCTGATTAAGCAAAAGTAAAAAGAAGAAAAATATTGAAATAAGAATAAGTCATAACAAACAACATAATATGTTTCACGATAGTGTAGCCCATATTTAGTAGGCATGTGACCACAAAAAGGACTCAATTCTGTTACTTTTGTTAAAGCTGATAGTTAATGAGATGGAAGTATACTCAGCTTGATTTCATAAGCAAGGGCTAGAGAAGTGAGAGGCCGCAAATCAGTCTTTCCAACAGAACTTACAGAGAGAAACAAGGAGAGAGATGGGCTGACAAGGTGGGGGATAGTCATGTCTTAAAGGGAACACATTACAACATATTAGGTGGCATTTCTTTTTGTTCCTTGAATGGTCTGGTGTTTCTGGCCACATCAGCTGGTGGGTGACTTTAACCCAAAAATCATTGAAGAGATGGACATACGATGAGACAGAGATGTCATGTCCTTTCTTTTTATACTGGTCACTCAATCAAACATCTATGAGACTAAGGGAAGAATCAATATTGTCATCAAAAGTGGCCTTCAAGTCCCTCCCATGCAACTCAGGCAGCCAGTGTAACCATAATCCACATAGCAGTGCCTCTGTGTCTGGGAAGACTAGTGAGAATCTTAAAATGCAAACTCTAGGTAAAATAAAATTCAAACCTGTATTTGGTTATTCAGTTGAATTCTAATTTTTCTGAAATACAACTGATCTACAGGAATCATTTATTGAGTGCTAACATTTCAGAAAGCTACTTTTAAAAATTATTTACTCTTTAAGGTTGTGTGTATGTACCCATGTCTCTGCGTGGAATGCACGTGAGTGCTAGTGCCCCCAGAAGATAGAGGCACTGTACTCTCTGGAGATGTGAGTTAGGAGATTTTGAACATCACAGTGTGGGTGCTGAGAACCAAACCTGTGTCTTCTATGAGAGTAGTACATGATCTTAATCACTGTTGTTGTGATTACATTTAAACATGATACAGTAAATAAAACTCTTGACATTCATAGAACTTCTTATCTTATTTTAAAATTTCAACATAAAATATTTAATATTTATTTAATATCAAAATCAAAATAACAATCCCTAATTTTGGGGCAGTGAGCTGTGCAGACAGCCTGGTCCATGATCAAGCACAGGCCTTCATCCCCAGTGACCCTAAGGGATGGCAGGTGTTCAGCCATGCTTCTGGGCCCCTGGCTCCTGTTACAATTACAGCCTCCCACAATTCCCCCTCCATTCCTCCTGCCCTTTGCAGAGAGGTGTGTGGCCATCAGTCTTTTAAGCAATGCCCCCAAGCTCTTGGTACTCTGTCTGGACTCCACCCCCATAGTGGAGCATCAGCCAGGTATGCTCCCCGCTACAGTTACCTGGCAACAGCCAGGTAGACCCAGTCCACTATAAAAGGAGCCTCTCTTGCTTCCTCTCTTATTCTCTTGCTCTTACTCTTACTCTCACCTCTCTCCTTCCTGCTCTCCCTCCCTTCCCCTTCTCTCCGCATGATCATGGCCAGGCTCTACTTCTCTACTCTTTTCCCCCCTCTCTGCTTTTCTACAATAAACGCCTTAAGGAAATATCCAATAAAAAAATTATTTGTCAATAAATAAATAAATTTAACAAACAAACACACCAAGGACTGACTCTTCTATTGGGACCCACCATGATGGAGCAATGGAGCAGGTCTTCCCCTAAGGAGTCGCTCATCTAACCTCCTGCAGGAAGCCTCTCAGTGTTTCCAGATGGTCTCCACAACCCCAATCTGCCCACTCAGGAAAGCCAAAGTCTCTCCTCCCCAGGGGACCTAGCCTCCTGCCCTTTTCCCTTAGTCCCAGACCAGAGTCTGCCACAGGGCCCCTGTTTCATTCTCAGCTCTCCCTCAACATCCAGCGGCGTCTGTGGTGTCCAAGACTGCGATCCATGTGGCCCAGGGATCCCAGAACTGGCTCTTCTGTGGCACCCAGTGGAGTCAGCAGGTAGGCGGAGACCTCAGATTGCACCTTCCCTACACCTTGAGCAGAGTCCCACAGCTTTGCACAGCCTGACACCTGCCCAGAGGGGGCCGTAGGGTGCACATCTGCATCACCAAGAGGCCTGAGCCCAGAGCAGACACAGGACCCCATTTTTAACCCACACCTAATAAGGTTATGTGAAGCAACGAATATGTAAAGATGCAGATAGCACCTCAAAAAGTTAAAGAGTATTTTAACCTGTGAAAAGGAGAAGATTAATAAAGTGGTGAATCATGAGGAATTAAGTCTTTATAGTCAATGAATGCATTTACTATCCCTCAACTACCATTTTTAATGAATAAAATTGAACTTTAAAAAAATAATGTCAAAGAAAAGTCAAGTGAAGATCTTCTGTTATTTAGATGATTCCTTAGAGGGCATTTGGCTGAGCATTTAGCTCTATTTCCATATTACTATCTGCCAGATCCTGTGTTAGGGCAAGGTCAAAAACAAGAGTTTGGACATAAGCTTTTCAGACATGTTTCAGTGTTGAATAGTATCAGTATAGAAAAAAAAATCCTGATTCAGTTTTCAAGAGTAAAGTTGCCTCATGTATATATGGATTTTTCTTCTAAATTTATAGTAACCTATTCTTTTCTGAAAAACAGAAATCATCATTTTTGAAAGCTTATTAGTTGTTTTTCCTTATTATAATTATTTCTTGTTTTTAATATGTGTATTCAATGGTATTTCAGCATAAATAAGTCAATAATTGTACTTAGTAGAATATAAGTGAAATACAGGTTATATCAAAATTTTATGAATTATTATTGAAAATGCTAAAACACGGACAATCTAATTTTTATATGTTATGCAACTGATAAAAGCATTATCAGGTATAGACTAAAATAATTTAAAAAGTATTTTGTACTCTATGTACTTTCACATGTATAAGACATGTATACCACTGACTATCATATAATGAGTATATATATGTATATATACATATATCATATAATGAGTATACATATATATAATCATTATGTACATCATATATATCATATATATGTATGTACTCATTATATGATATATGTATATATACTCATATTTTATATATATACACATATATATATAATCATGATACAGAATAGATACAACTTAAGTGATTTCTCTTTAGTCCTATATCATGACACTTTCCTTTTTCAAATATTTTAATTAATATATATGGAGTATATGTATGTATTTGAATAATAATTTTTTAGTAAATATTTAGATAACTATAGTTAACAGAATATGAACCAAAAATCCTTCCTCCCAACCTATTTACTCCACAGCTGCTGGGTAGGAGGTCCTTACTTCAGTCAGCATCAGAGGCCTCTACTAAAGCAGGTGAGATACATGCCCCCAAATGTCTAAGTTCAGTCTAAATTCTTAAATTGTACATGAAAACATAATACCAACATTCAGGAACTCTTGGGCAGCATATAGTTGCATGTATGTACAAAGTTAAAACACCGCCATTTTCTCTGATGCAAAATGACAGGGATAAACGCTTTCCAGAGTAAGTTCTTCCTTCAAACTAACTGAGAAAACAGAATTGAAGCTAGAAAGAAAAGCTCTCTTGTATTTCCGTCCCACTCTACTTTTTAATAAAATGTTCATCAGATAATACAACTTCCTTTGGCATTTTGAGTAATAGGCCTATTATCAACAACATGTAAATTTTTTCTCCTCCCCATGAATTTTTTGAAAAGCTTAGTCATTACACTAATGGAAAACACCTTCCAATAATCAGAGAGAGATGGCTTTTGCAATGACAAATTGCTTAAAGCAAAACTAAAGTGTTTGTACAATATTTCTTAAGCTGACAAATATTAGGAAATTTGAATATGCAAATACAAATATATCTTCTGATTTTAGCCAATATTTCATGGCTAAAAGCAGAAAACTTTAGATGAAATAATGACATATTGCAAATGAAAACTGTACTCTATCCATAGTCTGAATTTTATTATTTAGGCTTACTTAGATGCCAATTTGGAAGGTATAAATATTTATTAGTATAAATATGTATTATTTATACTAAATTATTTCCCAGCTTTATATATTTTGATGATGCTCCAAATTTATAAAAGCATTTCAAACTTACTTTATTTATAATCTAACCATAAATCTAACAAATTGAAATATTATGAAACTATTGATTTGCAATAGCTTTTAAATGTACAGTCACAACAAAAATAGCATTTTTAATTAGTCACAGGTTAATAAAAAATGTTAAATGTTTGTAAAAAGGCACACCATCAAAGTGAAACGTTGGCATTAGCTTTCTACAGACATAATTGTTTTAAGTCTCAAATTAGTTTGCTTTTCTAAACATCCTTTTGCTTCCTCTTAAAGATAATTTAGAGGCTAAAGGGACATGTTACAGGCAGCTTATGCCTGCCTGTAATTATTCTTTAATTTTGGTGGTATTACTAATTTTACTAAAGGCCACATTTACAGTTAATAATCATATCCTGATGATGGTAACTTACATCTCTCCTACCTTTATAAACTCACATATTAAATGGGAAGGTACCACTAGGCTGTACCATAAATTTAGCTTTTAGAACTTTCCTGGTGCTAAAAGTAGAAAGTAAAGTATATTTTACTATATAGCTGTAAGGGTGATATCCTTTGCCTACATATAATGGAACATGTGTGAATGACTTTCTCACTCTCTTTATTGCCATCAGAATACTTGTTATTGCTAACAGTCTATGCCAGTAGCTAGGGTTAGAGTCTCATTTACAATTTTAGGAAACTATTTAGAATACTAAACAAGAACATGTAGATAACATAAATGTTATAAATCTAAAATATGAAATGTCTCCCCTGAAGGACTTGGATACACATAATGGACATTTAGAGAAGAAATAGTGATTGCTTCTGGCTTAAAGGTAAGACAGGGACAATCTGAAGGAACATAAAGAACTCAGTAACACATGGTCTTCATTGAAGAAGAATCTGGACATTATGTTCAAAGATAACCAAATACTGGGAAACACATACACACCACACACACACACACACACACACACACACACACACACACACACACACAC
>JADRCD010223944.1:0-11780 GCA_019843815.1 Montemys delectorum | reverse complement strand
TGTGTGTGTGTGTGTGTGTTTTAAAGGCTGGTCTCTTGGGATTAGATTGCCTACAAAGGGGCTTATCCTTGGAGAACACTGATTCTCCTGCTCTCAGAAGCTATTACTTGCCCATAGTTCTTCACCTATGGACAAAGCCTTAAAAAAATCTTTACCATCCACATTAGTATGTCAGCTGCTATTATCATTGTGTGGGCTTGTTTAAGTAACCATATGCTTGAGATGTTGTTAGAATAGCTCCCCTACCTATACTGAGGGCACTATCCCATAGTAGAACTCCTGATCCTCTGACTCAAAATCTTTTTGATTCCAGGAATGTTCGCTAAGCCTTAGGTTTAGGGGTTGTATTGTAGATACATAAATTTGGGTTAGGCACCCCACAGTCAGTGGTTCTTGCATTTTGCTCAGTATTGGGTTTCTGTGAATGTCTGTTTTTGCTGCAAAAATTAAGCTACTTCGGTAAAGAGTTAGACCTGTACTTATGTATGAGTATTATAAACACTTAGAATGTAGTTAGAATTTTATACAGGTTTTGAAAAGTGGCAATAGTACATTCTCCACTAGGATCTATGACCTCAAAGCCAGCAATAATACTTAGCTAGGTGTATAGTACCAGAGGTAGATTCATTCTTAATGAATGAAACTTAAGTCTAGTTACATGGCTGCTGATCATCCCCAAGATGTAAGCACCATTTTTGCTTTCTTTGTAGCTATCCTGTCATGTTAAGCATTACTGTAGTTCCTACAGCTTTACAGATGAGTAGAGCTGCTGATTGTTCATTTACTTTCCTGGCAGCTTGCATAGTACCTTGAGGTAGTGATGAGAGTTAGTACTCAAGGAGGAGGCTTCCTGATCAGTTCTAGCTTGATTCCTTCAATTATTTGAAGTATGTGGCATCCTCAGCAATAGGGTCTTACTTTCAAGAAGGGAGACACCAAAGGGCAACAATAGTCTATACATTTTGTCTTTGCATTTTGTTGTCTCTTGGAGTCCCTTGACCAACACCTGGAGGGGAGATTCCCTTTACTCTGCTCTGTGATTTTTGTTAGTCAGACTCTTGGGGAGAATAATCACTCTAAGTGATATAAATCAATCCAAACTATGTGTGTATGTACATATGTATGTCTATACCTATGTGTATTTTAACTACTCACAAAATATCCACAGTGGATTTACAGAGGGAGAGAGAGTGGAAATAAATACCAATAAAGATGTTTGGAAAAAAATAAACCTTTTCGACATGGATATTTTCAAGTGAAAGAACCAGAGGAAACTGGAGGGAGATGGAGGGGTTCCACATGTGATGCTCTGCAAAATTGCTTTAATTGACCTAACATTTCAAATACTTCTTTGAAACCGAATAGAGGTAAATCACAAATATATTTCTAGTAGACCTTGGAGCTGAGGCAAGTATTCTAAAAGCAGTACAAAGCTCTGCCAACTGTCAAGGAAACTCTATTCAGACCATCTTTTCCTTCAGGACGGTTCTGCCTCCATCCCCTGAGAAGCTATAGGTCACTGCCACTCATCTTATAGGTACACCTGCTTTGTGAGCTTCCAGGAGTGCCTCTGCTCTCTCTGTCACCACAAAACATTTACTTATAGTTTTTCATGCTGATGAACCTGCTTCCAAAATTATATGACCCTGTCATTCTAGTGGTTCATACCTTCTGTTCCTTTCGGTTTTCTCCCACCTAAAATATTTTTTCAAAATAACTCTAATTTCTTCTTAATATAAAAAATTATACAGTAGAGAATACTTTAAAGAAAAAAGCACAAATTGACCCGAAACGTGTAACACACATTAACATTGTTATGGAAGGACTGTTTTGTTAAGGGTACCATAACAAAAGAGTGTAGACCAGATGGCTTACACAATGGAGATCATCACTGGGTTTGCTTCTGCTGCCTGCTCCCTCCTAGACTTTTTCAAGTCCTTCTCTGTTGTGTTCCTTTTTTTTTTTTTTTTCTGTTTTTTTTTTTAATTAGGTATTTTCTTTATTTACATGTACATTTTCCCTTTCCCATCTTCCCCTCCAAAACAAACAAACAAACAAACAAACAAAAGCAAGAACAAACCCCTTTTGCCTCCCCCTTCCCCATGCCTGCCACCCCACCCTCTCCCACTTATTGGCCCTGGCATTCCCCTACACTGGGGCACAAAACCTTCACAAGGCCGAGGTCCTTTACTCCTATTGATGATCGAATTTGCAATCCTCTACTATATACCTGCTTCCAGTACATTCAATCCTACCCTGTATAGTCCTTGATTGGTGGTTGGGTCCCTGGGAGCTCTGAGGGTACTAGTTAGTAATTGTTGTGTGTGTGCATTCTTAACACTTGATATTCCTTCTTTCTTTCTCTTATCACCAGACACATTCAATTGGGTCCTTTACCTGTGAGCTCATAGAGATTTAATTATTAATTTTAAAGGCACAAATATAGTCATATTTGAGATTATGACTTTCTCATATGAGCTTTGGAGGCATATTATTTCGTTCATCACATTAACCATAATCGAAAACACTACTCACTTGTTCGTACACATAAACAAACATATAATCAGTTTTGCACGTTGCAGGAGCTGAACTATGCATAATTTGCAGGTTGTAGTTTTGGAATGTTTCATTCCTTTTAGTCTTACAATTGTCTTCTCATTTTCTGAGCAACATACAAAGCATAACAGGAGCTAAGGCTGCCTTATACTTATTTACATCTTCTATACATAGAGGATTCTCTGTAAGAGTATCAAATAAATTATTGATATTGCGTTTACTGCAGTCATATTTCATAAAACACACCTTGTGATACATTGGATTTGGATGTTAGTTGATATCATGAAAATGTATTGAAGTTGATAGTAAGATTTTAATATGGTCTTTCTAGTGAATACAGAACATCATGTGCAATGGGTATACTACAATATGCTCCATCTTTCTCTACAGTTGCCATTAATCTTTCTTCCAATTTCTTGCTGTCACCAATGACATAGTACTAGACAAACCTTTATAAGCTAATGATATAATTTATTTAAGATAGAGTCTAAGAGTTTTACTGGTAAGTCAAAGTTTAGATATATATTTAAAATTTAAAATGCCTGCCAAATGCTATAACACTTAATATTTCTAGCATGATTATTAATGCATGTTTCTTTTTTCTGAACATCTTTGCCAGTAAGAGGAATTATCACTAATTTAACTCTCTGCCAATCTGATAGTGACAAAAAGAGAGTTCACTGTTACTTTAATTTTACTGAGTACAGTGAATCTGAGTGTAAGGTGGCTAGCTTTCACACTAGTGTGATCATAGAGGAGAAGCATGAAGCTCACACTGTTTTCTTTTTGCAAAGCAAATCTACCTTTCCAGGCACCACATCTTGGATGCTCAGAGGGCAGCTTCTTCTTTGGTATTTTTTTGGATTATCAATTTTTTGAACTTTATTCTTTCCTAACTATTTTCTCCTGAAGTATAAAACATATACTGAGACCTGCTGTAGCACACTGTAATGCATGTTTCACTGACCCCTCAGGCTGGACCACACATGGCCAGTTATTTATTTGTAGCAAATGTCCATGGTCACCAGGCAGCTGGTAGTATTCTAGTGGATTTATAATTGGCTATACTATCTCTATAGGTTATCACATGTCCACTACAAGATCCCTAAATTCCCCTAACACATTAACAGGGCAATGTTATTCCTGATTCTAACAAGAAACAAATGAAGAACTATTAGAAATATTTTTAATAAAGTAGGCAGATGCATGCTGGCAAACCTGTTAGCCAAAAAACAAAACAAAAATGAAACAAAATGTATCTGTCATCTAGTGTCTGATGATTTTCATAGTTAAGATAGATTGGCCATGTCTACTTTACATTTCGAGAACCTTAACAGTCTATCAGAACATTGGCATAACTGAGAGAAGACAGTCAAAAGACAAATACTGAATAAGTCTCTTAAAAGGAGCTATCCGAAACACTTATGCTTATAGAAACAGTGAGTCAACTGGCTATTGTTCTTTTGATGATGCAGAAACTGGGAGTTTTGTTCAATGGTTATGATGGTTCAGTTATGCACAATAAATCAGAGGTCAATAGGTCTGCTTTCTAGTGTTGTGCCTCTAGTTCACAGCACCACATGAAACTTTTGCATTTCCATCAAAGTAGGATTAATAGTTGCTGGTCTTCCTGTAATATCAAATACCCAGTACTTAAAATTGTCTGTCAAAACACCATTAATCCAAAGTCTAGCATACCATTAAAATTTAGCATTTTATATATATATATATATATATATATATATATAGTTTTAGCATTATATATAATATATATTATATTATATAATTTTAGCTATATAATTTTGTCTATATAAAGTCTTAGACAATATTATCTAATCTAAATTTAAAAGATAAGCATGAGAAAGCATATTTAAATATTAGAAACACATCACAATTTTGTACAAAGTTAACAATCATTATTCTATAGATCACAATGTAATATGTACTACACAATCCACTCTTTTATTAAGTTGAAGTTTATTTTTCCTTACTCACTTTACATCCATCTCACTGTCACCTTCCAGTGACCCCCCCCCCACAATGTGTCCCTCCTCCCCCTCCCCTACCTATTCTGAGTGGGTCAGGGCCTCCCTGGATATTTTATTTTAAGTGAATGTAGTGAGCCTATACACACATATCTGTACCATGTGACTACAGAGAGCATACAATGCATTGGATTATCTGGAACTGGAGTTAGAATAGGTTTGGAGTCACCATCAGACTGTGAGGAACCAAAGCCAGGTCCTCTACAAGAACAGTAAGTGCTTTTGATCACTAGCTATCTCTCCAGCTACTGTTCATTCTTAAATTACCATTCCAAGTAAAATATAACTTTACTCAGCTTCATGATAATATACTTCCAAAGTTGAATGCATTATTTGCGTAACTGTTTTAATCTTTGTAGTGACCTCTTTGTAAATTGTCATAAAATGTTTAAATGATTTCATAAAATTAATTTTACTTCCATTTAATAGTATTTATTTTTATTCAAATCTTCCTTGATTCTAGAATTATGAACTATGACATTCTAACTGAAAAGTGTGAGTTTTCATAGACATATAGAACATTTGTATAGAACTCAATAGCACAAACACATGAGTTCAGGTTACCACCTATTTCTGACTGACAGCATAAAACAAAAAGAACTAAGTCTCTTTTTCTGAGTATCTTTCCCCAGTGATACAGTGGAATCAGGAACAAGTGAGTTATTATACTTTTTTAATTTAAAGATAAACAATATTCATTATAGTAGTTTTACATTCACAGCAGAACTGAATGGAAAGTACAAATTTCCCAAATATCTCCACCCATAACATCCCTATTGTCAATATCCTGTGCATAGAGGTACTTCTAGTATGATCATTAAACTTATATTAGTATTTTTTTGAGGTTTGAATAATTATTTTTGCACACTTCCAGATGAATGTTGAATTTACTGAGGTGGTATTTTAAAACCCAAAAGGCTATTTTACTTTGGACCTTCAACATAAAACTAGGCAAAAAGGACATAAACAAGTTTATTTCTACAGTGGTGCAAAGAGTCTCTCAACAATAACAGGAATAAATTACATTTATTTACCAACTAATTCATTGGTAAGCTTACCCAAGTGCCAACATCTTGAATATCACAGGGTAGAGCTGCACAAGATTCAGTTTATTGTTCATTTACATAACGAAGAGATTATTTTTGAACATTATGAAAAACAAATATATGTCCTTAATGTGACATTACCATGCTAGAATTTTGAATTTAATTGTTTCCACTAAGTGATACAAGAAAAGCATATCTAACATTCTTGCTAATTTTTTGGGGTTTTTTGTCCTCTGCACAGAAACAGTAGGTATTTGCTTCTGAGTATTACAAAAACTGAAATGTTTGAAAGTATTATTTTCATCAAAATTCCATCTAAGACCATAACTGTGCTGAGTGGGTGAAGTCCTACATGAATGTGTATCATGGGCATCGGCATGGCCATGTAGAGAGTCCCAGTGCCTCAGACCCATGGGAATGGCAACACCTTCCCTGGGTCAGGCTGAGTTATGCCAAAGTCTTCATAGGAGTCAATTACAGATTTTATCAATAGTTGACATTTAGTTAAAACCAGTGTATGCAGTAAGTATCAACCACAGATTTTACCACTCTGATGACTGCAATCTGAAACTATTCCTCTATAGAAATCTCTTACTGAGAATAGCTAACTCACTACCTCTACCTATAGACAATAAATCCTCAACTTTGCTCAGTGGCACATAGTAAAAGGCACAAAGTTTCTAGTTTGCTTGTTCATCTTCATCAGAGTACATGGCCCACCTGACCTCAGCTTTTCTATGCAGGGGACTTTGCTCTGCCCTTTTGTCATCCCCTCATTGCTCTGTTCAGGTAAACTCTAAAGCCACATGGGTCGCAGAACATAAGAGAGCATGGCCAATTGTATATATACAGATGTCAATATATAGATATATTCAGAAGCCACAATTATCAATTATCATAAAATATTTTTCTACAAACCATCATACTTTTTTTCCAAGTGGGAAATATCATTTCTGTTTGGAATTATGATTCCTGCTTTAATAGCAGGCAAACCTGTGTATAATCAAAACACAAAGTATTTGATGTTCACTATACATTTTCAGTGGCTCTGCAACTTCCAATTCTGAAAAAACCCCAAATCATGGAGTGTTTCTCTACTCTAATTCATTGCCTCTGTTTAGAACAGCATTGTCTCTTACATGAAGAATAATTTCCACCAGACAATATACTATGTCACTGTCATCAAAATAGAAATTTAGAAGAGTAATGATTTCTGGGTGATTTTTCCAAATGGCTAAAGAATGATTGATTCTATTTATAAGAATAAAAGATTTTTAAATACTAATAAAGTGCAAATGCACAGTGTCTGGTATCTAATCAGAAATTAGTAAGCAAAGTAAGAAAATATATATAAGGCCAAGGGAAAATGGATTCAATTGCAATAAATTCAGAACTAACATAATTTAAATATTAATCAAGTTTATTAAAATGGGGTAAAGGAGATTACTCAATTAAAAATGTACTATGAAACAGAACAGAGTTCTCAGAAAAAATGGGTAAGAAATAATTTTAATTTTTAAAGTTTCTTGGCATCATAAGCTGTCATATCAATGCAAATTAAAATTACTTTGAGATGTTATCTTACCCAATCAAAGTGAAAGAGAGAGAGAGAGAGAGAGAGAGAGAGAGAGAGAGAGAGAGAGAAAGAGAGAGAGAATAAAAGTGGAAAAAGACAATAAATGTGGGCAGGGTTGTGGGGAATTTGGAACCCTCATGCACTGGTGGTGGAAGTGAGAGACCAGATCTTTTGGGTTCAGACTCTACCTTAGAGAACCTGATGTAAGATTTGAACAGGCCTCTACATGACTGCTCAGACATTTTGGCCCACATCCATGGGACCAGAGCAGATTTTCAGGATACTACCTTGATGGATGCAGAGGTAACATGGTTCACTAATGACAACAACCTCATTCAGGATGGGGGCAGTAGTGGTCTCAAACACTGAGATTATATGGGCAGAACCACTCCTAACAAGAATGTCAGCCCAGAAAGCTGAACTGATAGCTCTAATCAAGGAGTTAGAGCAAGACAAGAGACACAGGTAGCTGATATGTCGTTACTCCTGGTCAGGTCCACGGAGCTATTTATAGAGAAAATGATCTTCTGATGGCAGACATTTACTGTCACAAATAAAAGAAATATCCTCTCCTTACTAAGGGCTTTATGAGAGCCTAAAAACTTGGCCATCATTTACTACTTCAGATACCAGAGAAGGAATTACAAAAGATGAAGTCAAGTTAGCTAAGAAGACCTGTGTCTAGCACCAGTTTCTGGTTATTCTCCCAACAAGTCTACACCTCTAGGTTACAAGGATGCCCCTGACACTTCACTTCCTAACCCACCAATCAGAAAAGAAACAAAAGTTAAGATTATGGTTTAACTCCCAACACCAGTCAATTATGTTAAAGGCTATAATGACTCCCCCCAATCAGATGTGTGCAAGGCTAGATATCCTTTTCTTGCCTGTATAAATGCTTACCTGAAACTGAGATTGGGGCCCCCTCCCATTTTCCTGCAACACAGTTGGTAGTATGGCCCAAGCCTGAGCTTAAATAAAACAATAACATCAAAGTTGGCTTCCTGGTGGTCTTTTGGCGGTTCACAAATGTTTCCTGACACAACAGAATTACAAATTGGGGCAGCTAATATCTAAATCAGTGTGGTAGCTCCTAAAAAAATAATCAGAACAGCTCTACAGTACTATCAGTTTTACCATTAGTGACATATACACAAAGGACTTGATTTCCTACTCCACAGATACTTGCTCAGCTGTGTTTATTGCTCCATTTACATATGTAGGAAGCAGATACAACCTAGAAATCCTTCAGCTAATGAATGGGTAATGGAAATATGGCACATAAGTACATATATCCTATCAAGTATTTGGGGGTCGTGAAAGGAGATTGAGGGGACAGAGGGAGGGAAAACATTTCTCTAAAACATAAATAGTTTAAATTTAAAAGTAGAATTTACATAATCCTGTTTTAATAGAATTGAGTTTATACTTCAAAATCTAGTAATGAGGAATTATGTATGTAGCTCAATAGTAAAACTCTTAAAGTCTATTTTAAATTTCTAGTACTGAAAATGATGGGAAAAAATAACAAACAAAATATCCAAACAAATACTTCCAGAAAATTTAAATGACAAAAGTTCTTAAACTTCTGAGGAAGAAAGAATACTTAATTCCATTCCAATATGCAAATGTAACTGAAGAGCAGAAACTATTTTCCAAGTAGGGTTTTTGAGATTGCAACATTGGATAGAAACTACAAGCTATATCAAAAGAAGAAAACTGGAAACTAGCATACCCAATCAATATATTTTATAGCTAAAAGTATTTTAAGCTGCAAGAAACAGAATTCAACTTATAATAAGAAGCCAATATGTAATAAACAATATGTTTCATGTTAGGAGTACAATTAAAATATTTTCCACTCATAAATTACTTTTGCTCATAGAACATTTATGGAATCCAGGGTATATGAATATATAAAATAGATATAAAATTAAACATTTATTTTTATATTTTATGGAGACAGCAAGATATCTTAAGTATTGTTGAAATAGAAAGGACATACATGCATCCTTAGCTAAAGTAAGCAAGTATACTAGTAGAAAATTGTTGCTCGCCTCTACAGCTATGCAATATGGCCTACTAAAACTGCTTCCTGGTAATTCAGATTCTTGAGAATACACTGTTCTTTGCTCTAATGTCAGCATAGACCTTGTCTCTTAATCATCTCCACTATGTCTAACAGCAACTCCAAAGGCTCTAAATGCAATCAGAATGCATACATAATGAACTCGCCAGAGATTCTTGTCTGATGCAGATTAAGTGCAACACAAATGTGAAAGATGAAGACTTAAAAGAATGAATGTGGGCCATGTCATTGCTGATTTCCCTGTTACACATCCCTTAGATTAAATGAATGAAATCAGGATTGCTTAGCTATGCAGCTACTGGGGAGATAGAAATGAAGTCATAAATCTGGGAAAGCACAAAACTCAGTAAGACACATTGTTGAGTTCAATTGTGAAGTGAGTTTTAATTATAATCATCGGGACACTACTTATTTCACAACCTGATGGGTATTTTCAAAGTTCTACATCTAAGGGCTGTCAGCAAATATGTGTGATTTTGAGGCTTGTAAGAATGCCTGCAAATCGTGTGAGAAGAGCAAAAAACTAGAATGAAAGAATACAGGCATTTTTATCCAGAGATGTACTTTCATCTTGGATCAATTACTCTTAGTGTGACATTAATTTGATATATTTGGTTCCTTTACCTACAACATGAGAATAGCAATGTACAGCCTATAGGGTTGTTATAATTATTAAAGTAGACACGTGACTAAAGCATTGAATGTAGTGTTTGTTTCTTCCCACTAATGACACTGTGGGACGTAGCTTCGTAGTATAGCAAGTATCTGGCTTATACAAGGCTCTTTTTTCAATCCCAACACATTCAGCTATGATGAAGTAAGATAATAAAATAAAGGGAATGTGCTTTTATCAAGATTATGTCGTTGCGGGTGCTCAGGCACAGTTCAGTTGTTTTTGCTGACAATTCAAGTTCCTTTCTTAGCACTCACATAATAGCTCATAGCTGTCTTCAATACCATTTCTAGGGGACATGACCTCTTCTGACCCCATATATTGTTGCAGAAATTCTGTGTAATTAAACAAAGTAAAATGACTGGATTTGTAAATCCATTTTACATTGTGTAGTACTTAAATATATAAGACATAAATCCCCCAAGGTATCACATTCATTTTTTAAATGCATTAAGGACTCTAGGAGAGAATGGAGGGTGATCTATGGTATGCATACACAAAAGAATACTGTTCAGCCTCGACTAATGGTTTATTAATCATTATTTAATAATAAACACATTCATTAAATAAAAATATTATATCAATCATTTTGTATCCCAAATAAGACAGCCACCAACAGGAGATGTCCAAGAGCTGGTCTAAGGCCCTTGGCACATATACAGTAGGTAACTGTCTGGTCTGGCCTCAGTGGGAGAAGACGCTCCTAACCTATGGAGTCTTGAAGCACTAGGGAGTAGGGAGGCCTGGCAGGGTTCGTGAGGCATCCTCTTGGAGACAGGGGAGGAAGAACAGGATGAGGAACTGTGGGTAGGGAGGCCGGGAGGGGACCAATGACTGAATTCTAAAAATATAAAAGTAATAATAATAAATCAAAACAAAACAAAGACATTCTACATTGAAGAAATTTATGCCAAATAATTCACATTTTGCTGGATCTCTATAAAGCCATGGTTCACCATAGTTTTTAAATCTTATATAGAGAAAATATTCATAAGTTATTATAAGAACAGATTTTTTTAGTTCTTCCCATAAATCCACTGGAAATTCACTTGAACAGAGATAGACATACAGCTGCCTAGCAGCCTCCCCTGGCTCCCAGGAGGCCCCACCTGTCTATTTTCTCTATCACTATTTTGCATTGTCAATTGTATGTGTGATAGCTAGTGTGGGATTTCTAAAATACATGCAATTCCTCTATTATTTCCCTTCAATAAGATTTCAAATGTAGTGAATTATTTTTTTTGTAATATTTGTAATCCAAATTTACTAAGATTCTAAAGTTACTGAAATGGCAAATTGCTCTGTTCTTGTCTCATTCCATCTGACCAGTGTGTTCCTATGTGCTGTCCCAAATAAAGATTGTACACTAGCAAGAATAAATTGCTCAACTCTTCAAATTGCCATTCTTCCCAACAATTTGCTGTCTTTAGTCTACTCCTTCCTAATTTCTTAATTTCATTAATGCATCATTTTAAGGGCTTAGATTAGAAGTCATTTCTAAAAATATCTCCCCAGATTATCTGTACTGGGATGAGGTCCCAACATTCTAAATCTGTGCTTTAGTTATTATCTGCTTGCTGAAAGCATACATAGACATCTCCTTATCAAGTTTCTAAGTTCTAAGCTCTAAGCAATAGGACACAAAAACAAAGTCTAACCACTTCAAGGATTTATAGTGGAATGGGTAGAAAATTAATAAATAAGGAATTAGATGTAAGTAGATGTCTTAGAGAATTGAGAAACCAAAATAAGGAAAATAGAGCATGTCATGTTGAGTGTGATGTTATCGCACAGG
>JADRCD010223943.1:12589-41836 GCA_019843815.1 Montemys delectorum | reverse complement strand
AGAACCTTTTGGTTAGTAAATCCTGAGAGGAAACTAGAATCTAAATTTTATGGGAGGCCTTTGAAATGCACATGGCTATATTTCCTGGATGCATGGCAGATGAACCCTGCATACACATTGTGTGAACAAATGAAAATGAGAGCCAGTACACATAACAACTGTTTCCCACAATACCTAGCAAAAATAATAGGTGTGTACTGTCCCGAGGAAAAAGGCATTAGTAAAATAGTGCAAATATAGCCCATGCCTTCTTTGGCTCAGTGCTGAAAGTGATGTTTGCTGTATCATGTATCTCTTTTAATCAATACCACTGATTGTGGAAAAGACAGTTTTGATGCTCCCCCCCCACCAACCACCAGGAGCTTCTCTAAATGAACAGTAGGTTTACCTACTACTAATTTTGAGTTTTAATGATAGCATATTTTTCGAGTTATGAAAGTAGCCTTGTGACACATGTTTGTTGTTGGCTCATATAAATTCTTAAAATGATGCTTTTATAATCTAACACTTCTGGAGCCATACTAGACTACTCATCTATTGGTTGCATACATTTGCTGGGTATGGTGGCAGAATGAGATTTCACAGCATCGTAGCTTCCATTGGTATTCTCAGACCAATTTTTCAGTGCTTCTTATAAATGATAACTGTTTTTTTGCGCTAACTGGTAACTATGTCAGATAGTAACTATAACCTTAAGTGACTAAAACATATTCACTCGACACACACTAATGATTGTCTACGACTGACTGAACTCTTGGAAATGTCACACCACATAAGAATCTCTTAGGTGTTTCTTTTGATAAATGCCATATGGCAAAGTCACATTAATTAAAGGTCATATTAATGTGACAATGGATTATTGAGACAGATCAGTGGCTAGGAGACCAGAGCTAATAGAAATACACACCCTGGTAAATCTATTAACCCATTACTCAGAAAGCAAAAGCACTAACCTGCCTCTTCAGTCCTTACTTTTTCTGAGGGTAAACTGGGTTCTCCGCCTCCAATTTTGTTACTGGCTACAATGCGAAATTCATATTCCACCCATGGGTTTAACTCCACGACAGTCGCTGTATGTGTCTTGCCATCAATGACCTCAGGTACTACAAGAAGGTTAGACAGTTCAGAAGGTAAGAGCCTGCCTACTCCAGTGCTCAGTTGATACATATTTTTCTAAGTAGCTGCCCTTTGTCTCCCACCTACTTTACCTGTTCTGACAGTTTGCCAGCCCACAGAGAAAGGCGTCCTAGCCTGGACTGCATATGATATAACTGGGCTGTGACTGTCGGTGCCTTCAGTCCAAGAGAGCTGGGCTGTTGTGTCTGTAATTTCATCTACCTTCACATTTTCTGGTGGCCCAGGTGATCCTAACGGAGGCAAGAACACAGAGAGTATCCCATAAATGCCATCATCTTCTACCAAAAAGGCTCACATCATTACTTTAATATCTCCAACTGATCCCACTTTCAAAAGCACTTAAGGGAAGAGGCCATTTAACTGGCAATAAAGCTACCACATTTTGCACGGTCCTATTGTTATATCTGAGACCTGGATAGGAAGCCCTGATTCACAACATGTATCTACTTACTGAGGCTCTATTCAGCACTGCCTCTGTACCTTTTTAAATTCAGCATCCGCTGTACCTTTCTCAAGTCAGTGTCCTCTGCTTCGGCTGGGATGCCTTACTGTGAAACACATCTTGGCTCGCTACCTCAATGTATTTTATTCTGTGGTACACTTTGGACATTTGTTTTTTTAGCCTAACAGTGAATCAGTAACATAGACAACAACCAAGGTTGGTGAATTTTCCCATCTCTCTGGATAATGCCTCTTCTTTTGGAGACAGACACACACGAACCACATTCGCTTTCCTATTAGATATATTTGCTGAATTAGTGACATGCTCAAAAACACATTGGCTTGGCAGCAGCTGTGGAATGCCAATTATAGCAAGTCCTATTTGAAGGGAAGAGTTGAGGTTTTCGTTTCTTTGAATGAACACATTCTTATTGTTGTACCCTCTGGCTGATGGGTGTCAGGGACATTCTTGTATAATATCTCACTATGGCTCTCCTCCAGTGAGGAATGCTCATGGACAGCTTTGTTAGACAACCTAAAGGGAATTCTTACTTACCTCTCACTATGAGCTCAGCTGCAGATGAGACGCTGTCCACCCCTGTCTGCACCATGCAGACATACTTCCCACTGTGTTTCAGTTGAATGTTTCTGATCATTAAATCACCAGATGAACTCTGTTGAGGAAACAGGTAAAGAAACAATATTACTTTTGAAAACACAAAGGATCTTGAAAATGAGGCAATCCATGTTTAGAGAAAACAATGTGATAAACAGTCAGGAGATTGAAATTATAGGTGGCATGGAAACTAAGACAAATTCAAAATTGTGCATGAGAGCAGGTAGATTTCTATATGCATATAAAGCATTTCTCTGGGTACTTATGGTTTCAAATATAAATGAGGGCAGAGATTATAGTCTCAGATTCTATTTGCTTCCACCAGGCGACACTTCTTTTTATATCCACTGCTTAGCACCAGTTCAGTTTTCTCTCTGGTTGCAACCCTACTGCAATTATCTGCCTGGGAAAAGGAGGAAGCATTTGGGCACCTCGTGGGAGATAAATACAGCATGGCAGGGGGGGATTACCATGGTTGAAACATTTTTCTTTCTTCACATATTGGAGCTTAAAAGACTAAAGTCATCTAATTCCTTTAAAAGCTACAGAACTTAAAGCAAGGAAATATGGATCCCCTCAAAAAAGAAAAGAAGAAATTAAAACACGTTAACCCTTATAAATAACAATTTTTCCAAAGATGTTTGTTGCCATCCCCTGATACTAATTAATGGAACAAATGTGAATCTAAATGCTCAACTTTAAAAGGTCCTCATTTAAAGAGACTGTAAATTCACATTCGTAAAATGACTAAGAATGAGTCAGTTTCCCACATTAGTGAAAATAAAGGTTGACATAAAAGCATCTGGAAGATGAAGCCCTTTGAAAATGATCCCCACTTCACACTCAGCCCAGGAGAGGGGACGGGCCAGTGCTTATCTTATTAATTAAAAGAAACCTTACTCTTGTGTACCTAGAATTTTTGGCAAGAGAGACTTGACTGTTCTGATTTTAGTTCCGTGAAACCCTGTTCCGGCTAATATTTTTCACATTGCTCCCCATCCTTACAGCTGTTAATGGACTGTGTATTCTCCACTGGTTGGATCAGATGGCTTTAGATGGGATTTCTGGGGCATTGGGAGAAGCGGCTGCCAGGTGATTGATGGCTATAATTAAATGATAATCCAGAAACTGTTCAGTTTGCACATTTTACTCTCATCCAGTTGGATTTTTTTTTTTGTTTTCCTCCCTCCCTCTCTTCCTCCTAGGGGTTATTTAGAAATGTTTCCCCAGGAGAAAACCATCCCTGCATGCTGACCTTTACAAACTCCTCTGGTTTTATGAGCTCTGCATAGTCACAGGAGGGTGGTTATCATCTCCATAGAAATTTCTTCTTTTCAAAAAAGTCTGGTGATTGGTGCCTGGGTGAGGACTCTATTCTTCTATGTCTTTACTTTCTTATTTTGAAATAGTCAGAATATATTTCTTAATTTGAAATAGAGAATTTAGATGGACTTTTCTACATAGTCATCTATATCTAACTTTTAGATACCCTGGCTGCTGTTGGCTCTAGAATGAGTAAGGAAGACACTGGAGTTGGGAATTTGTATTTCTGTTGACTTTTGGTACTACTGAATAAAAAATGAGAAATAGCCAAGCTTGAGCATAAAACAAAACCAAATAATGACAAAATACATTTCACCAAAGAAATACAGTCAGGTTCACCTGCAGAGGATATATAATACTTAAAAAATATGTTTTTAAAATTACTTCTTTTATTTTATGTGTATGAATGTTTGTCATACATATACGTATGTGTACTATGTGTGGTGTCTGTGGAGGCCACAGCATTTTGAAGCTGGAAGTGGAATTATAAATAGCTATGAGCTGCCATGTGGGTGCTGAAAACTGAATTGGGGTCCTTTGCAATAACAGCAAGTTTTATTAAACTCCTGAAACATCATTTTAGTCCCTAAAACTATTAATCATTTTGGTCTACAAAACAGAACAAAAGATGCAACTAAGATGTGTAGACAATGGAGTCATTGATTAATTTTTCTCAGGAATATCATAGATTAAAGTGGAGGAATCTTTAATTGAAAAAGAAAATTTTGCAAATTAAGAAACTTCGTCTTAATTTCATTCATTTCAGTGAAATCTATTTGTGCTGTTCCTTTTTCAATGCTTTTTTTAAAAAACCAAACGACTCATACTGCTTCTTCCTTCAGATTCATCGAAGGACAGAATCATCTCTTGCTTTCTGAGATATAAAGTTAAGCTAGACTCACAAGGTACAGAGATGTGAAACAACCTATGTTTGTAAGTTACAATGTACAATACAGGTGAAATAAAATCATGCTGTACACACCTTGTACAGACAAATACAAATAACAGAAACACTTTTAAGATCTGCTGCAGACACGTAATGGGAACTATTGCTGTTGGAACAAGAAATCCACATAGCTCCACCTTGAACTGCTTCAAATATCAACTAACACAGAGTTATATGCATAGCCTCTTTCCCATTAATTCCACTCCTATGCTATGTTCCCAAGAAATTCATGTGTGAATCCAGCAAAAGAAATTTATAAGAAAAACAAAGAAACCCAGTGTTCACATGTCTTCCATAGCTAACTACAACCAACTTAATGACTAACCATCTGGCCATAAATAAAAGAAACACACACACACACACACACACACACACACACACACACACACACACTTTTTTGAATCTAAAAGACACGAATATTAGACACCAGTTATAGCTCTTATCACATGGGAGAAGTAGATTATGATTGCCTTTAGGGGACAATTGTCCTTTGCTTTTGCTGCCAATTTTCTAGCAATAAGGGGTAGAATTTGGCATTTCATATGCATTCAGTACAAACTACACCACTCAATCACATTCAGTTTATTAAATAATTAATTGAGAATATCCTGTTGCATACTACAGACTAGCATGGGATTTGCAATTCCACTGCCTCAGCCTATGAAAAAGCTCTGAGTATAGACCTTCCTTTCGGTCTCAATAGAAAGCTAGAGTGAAGGACCACAGGAATAATCTAGCTGAATGCTCACAGCCAACCACTGGACTGAACATGGGATCCCCAATGGAGGAGTTACAGAAAGGACTGAAGGAGCTGAAAGGGTTTGTAACCCCATAGGAAGAACAACAACATCAATCAATAAGACTCCCAGAGTTCCCAGGGACTAAATCACCAACCAAAGAGTACACATGGCTCCAGCTACATATGTAGCAGAGGATGGTATTGTTTAGTATCAATAGGAGGAGAAGCCCTTGGTTCTATGAACGCTTGATTCCCAGTGTAAAGGAATGCCAGGGCAGTGAGGTGGGAATGGATGGGTAGGAGGGGGAGCACCCTCATAGAAGCAAGGGGACAGGAGATGAGAGTGGGGGGGTGGAGGGTCCAGAGGAGAACCTGGAAAGGGGATAACATTTGAAATGTAAATACATAAATTATCTAATAATAATAATAATAATAATAATAATAGTAATAATAATAGCCATGTTCTGTTGTTGAGTTCAGTTCTGGTTATATGAAAGAGTTGATCTTGTGGAAGAAAATTGGATTTCACACTTTGGTAGAGAAATGATGGCTGTCAAAAGATGGTTAAGATTATGTATGTATATACTTCTAAGTGCTTGTCTTTCAATGAAACTATAGGTCAATGTATTTACATAGCAACACTTTAGTTTCTAACTCTAATTTCCACATAATTTCTAATATTTAATAAGAAAAAATTCAAATCAAGATGCTAGTCTCATATTCTAAGTCTTCTAAGCAAGATGTAATTATTTCTAGAGATGCAAAAGTGCAAACAAAACAACAACAAAAGGAATTCTTTAAATATTTTACATACACCAAAGTGACCGGTTTTTATTCTATCAGTTTGACTCTCATAGAGAGGACAGTTGTCGGGTTACAAGATGAAAGGAATAATATACGAACGTCCAGGTTTGGTGACTCTACAGGTGGATGCCAAGAAGTGCTTGCTGAAAGGAGCATGATATAACTCTCTCTTGAGAGGTTCTTTCAGTGCCTGACAAATATAGATGTGGATGCTCGCTGCCAACCATTGGACTGAGCATGGGGTCCCCAATGGAGGAGTTAGAGAAAGGACTGAAGAAACCGAAGGGGTTTGCAATCCCACAGGAAGAGCAACAATATCAACAACCCAGACCGCCCCCCACCCTGAGAGCTCCCAGGGACTAAACCACTAACCAAGGAGTACAAAAGGAGGGACCCATGGCTCCAGCTCCATATGTAGCAGAAGATGGCCTTGTTGAGGTATCAATGGGAGTAGAGGCCCTTGGTACTGTGAAGGTTTGATGCCCCACTGTAGGGGAATTCTAGGGTGGGGAGGCAGCAGTGGGTGGATGGGTGGGGGAGCAGTCTCATAGAAGCAGGGGAGGGAAAGAAGGGAGAGGATAGGGGGTTCCTGGGGAGGGGAACCATGAAAAGGGATAACAGTTGAAATGAAAATAAAGAAAATATCCAATAAAAGATGCCTATATAATTAAAAAAAAATAAGAACGTCCTGAAAAACCTAAGTAAAATTAGTCAAAATTCAGCAAAACTGAATTCCATAGACTATTTCTCAAGATATTTATCAAACATAGCATCATATTAGAGGATATATAGAAACATGATGATTGTTTTCTAAAGGAATGGTATACAGGCTGCTTGCAGCACTGGATAGCAGTGAATGCAGTACAACATAGCAGTGAATGCAGTTCATAAACTTAAGAGCTTAGGAAATTGTTATTGCTAATTGTCTTATAACTTGGTCATGCATTTCTCGAGTGCACTACACAGATGATAGTGCCATGTTCAAATGTCACACGAAATCAACATATGCATGCTTTTCCTATTTGTATGCCTTTATCTCTTCAAGTTTATGTTAGTGAGTGGCTTCTACCATGTTATTTCTAAATGAAGACCATCTGATAACTTCAGAACTTGCATGTGCTTCATGGTAACTCGGTAGGTGAAACATAATGATTATTAATGATGTTTTAACACATCAGTGAAAACTACAGATTTCTAAAATTATTTTTCAAACAAGGCAAATTTCCTAATTGATTATTAAAGGAACTTCACATCTGGGCCATGCCTCACATATCACTGATTGTCCTTTATATGCAGCAACACTACCTCATTCTGCATTGAGAATGGACATGAGGAAGATCTCAGCCTTGTTGTCTATTTACTTTCAAAATAATCTACATAATAAAAAAACAGTCCTTAATACAGCATTCTTTTTACTTTATCTTGCATTTTTTTTTTGTATTTTTAAAGTTGAACTCAAGTCCAAATGAATCAAGGAATTTAATATAAGGATAGATACATTGAATCTCATATGAGAGAAATAGGGTATAATCTTCACACAGGAAAAGACTCTCTGAAAAGAACACCAGTAGCACAGAGTGTGAGAATAACAATAAGCAAATGGGACATCATGAGACTGAAAAGCTGTATGGCAAAGGACATCATCATTCAGGCAAAACAGCTGATAATATAATGGGAAAAGAAGTTTACCAAATACACATCTGATAGAGGATCTAAAATATTTAAAGAACTAAAAAAAATGGACATTAAGAAAACCACCCAATTACAAAATGGGGGACAGATCTAAACAGAGTTCTCAAAAAGGTAAGAACGCAAATAGCTGAGAAACACTTGAAATGTTCAACAACTTTTTTCATCAAGGAAACACAGAAAAGAACTACTTTGAGATTTCATCTTACCCTAGTCAGAATGGCTAAGATCAATAAAACAAGTGACAGCTCATGCTAGTGTGGCTGTAGGGAACACTCATGTACTGACAGTAGGAGTGCAGAGTTATACAGTCAATACAGAAATAAGCCTGGTGGCTCCTCAGGAAGTTGTGAAGAGATCTACCTCAAGATTCATCTGCCTTACTCTTGGGCATATGTGCAAATGACTTTATATCCTCATACACAGGCACTTGCTCAATTGTATCCATGGTCTAGAATACTTTTAGTCTGGCTTCTACTGTATTTCAAAAGTAATCAGAACCCCACTCCCCAAATAAACAATTACAAATGAAGGAGCAGTGATCAATGAAAAGGAAAATGATGATTCTAGTTTTGCTCAGGCAAATAGTGTGTTTAATTTTGTAGGGAATTCCTGGAAGCTCTCAAGAACTAATTTGAGATGTCATTGTATGTAAAATTGTGCTGCCAAATTTGGCACACAGGACTGTATTATCACAAGGACAAAAGAGAATGAGACTAAAAATATGACTGTCTTCTCAAAACATATTTTGTTTAAGTCAGAGTTCATGTTCTATTGTAAAATATAGTTGCATGCTAACCTATTTTATATCAGAAAATTAAAACCATTTCCAAACAGTGAGGTTATGAAGCAGTACTGAAAGAACAGATAAAACAGGGGCTTTCAAAACATAGAAATCTAAAATATATTTTTCTTGCCAGGTGAATTAAAAGAATTGTGAAACCCACAGAAAGAAACTTGAAGAATACTGTGGTTAATTTAAATTCTATGTTTGGCCAAAGGATATCAACACTGATATTACAAATATGAATCAGCTTGCCATTTTTAATAGCAAAAGTGATGAAAATATAGTATTCCTGGAAAACAGCTTAAAATGATACAACTAAACCAAGAAAATTACACAAACAATTATAAAAGTATAACCAAGCAATTTTCTTTGTCCACTCTTAATATATCTGGTGTGCTGGACATAGTAAATAAAATAGAAGAGAAAATGTGATTGCTGCCCCAAAAACATATTTAATAAAGAGTCATTGTGGGATACATTAAGAAAAGTTAGCCACAAAAGTTTCAGAAACAAATAAAGTCATGTAAGTCACCACCACCAAGTCTATGAACTTAATAAGAGCAAAGGTATTGATCATCAGTTCTCAGAAAACCTTAAAATATTGGAAATAAGTTGAAGAAGTTGAGAAATACTGTTGAAAAGATTTTAATATTTGCTGCACCACAGTATTAAATTATTTATGAAATCTTCTGAGTCAAAATACAATTATACCATGTTTCCTTTTCTCCTTCCTGTCTTCAGCATCTTCTAGGTGACTTCTGTCAAACCTGTCATATGCCTTCCCCTTCTCCTTTCAAGTTGGTAGCCTTTTCCTTGATTGTTATAATATGATATTTGATAGCTGTGTGTGTGTGTGTGTGTGTGTGTGTGTGTATGTGTGTGTAGGCACAAATTTTGCTGGGTTTGTTTTTGTTGCTGTGCTTATATGCCTTCAGGTCTGACCACTCTGCATTTGACAACCAATGAGAGAGCTTTTCTCCCGAAGACCCTACTTTTCCTTCTACCAGCAATCTTTAGCTGCTTGTAGTTTTGAAGTGGGCCTCTATTTGAAAATTCCCCCGGCAGATTAACCAATTACTTAAATTAATTAAACAAGAATTTTAGGTTGCAAGCCAACTTATCATATAACATTTCAAATTATAAGTGTTTCCAATTAAACTGGAATTTAAAGCAAACTTGAATTAAAGCAAACTCTTGTATACATTTTGACAAGGTAAACCCTGACCTTTGAATGGCCAAAGATATGTAGCTTTGTTTTTCTATATGATAAAAATAGTTTCAAAACAGATTTCAAGAATTTTAGGGAGATACTTTAATATATTTATGACTGCACTTTAGGGTTTACATAAATCTGTTCTGTGCTCATTTGAATCAAGCTTCAGTCTGACATTCAGCTTAAAGAAATATTTGCTTCTGTCTCTTTACTCCTTACCTTTATAGGATTTGTCTTCATAAAAGATACATTACTCATTTGGTGGTTGTGCTTTACTCATGCTGCCATTGCTTTCTGTCAGCAACTACACTGAACTGTGTTTAAGAATGAAGCACACTGAGAGTAAAATCAGAATCGAAATATCAATGAGAAGTTTGAGAACCCACTGAGAACTGCAGGTACTAGCGCTGAACCAGACACAGACACATCTCTTTTCACTTCCAATGCTAAGCATCCTACTACTTTCACATTACTCTATTCTTTTACTATTTTAACACTATATTTAAGAAAATATTGATATTTTATTCTTTAGGTGCAGTCATTTTGTTTATTAGAGATTGTAATTCTAGATTTGCTCCATGATGTTAAGAAGTTTTGTACATACAGCTATGCATAAAATAAGATTGTTTTGTGAGGGCATTTTGCTAACCTGTGATGACAGATAAAAAATTGTCTACAGATTTTTGTTGTTTTTGTCTTTTTTAGGTTCATTAGCTTTCACTGGTGCTTGCATGCTTGGTGTAGGATCCATAGAATTCTTCCTTATTCAACATGGTTATAGAGACCAAGAGGTTACATATACATGATATGGTATATTGGATAACTAAATAAAGCAACACAGGACTAAGGACCTTGCAATATATTCACAGGAGCACTAATATTCTTTGAGTGCAGTCTGTATGGTTCTGTCTTCATGTTGTGCTGTTTTTCTAAACTCTTAGCTTCCCCTTCTTTATCAAATAGCAGGAGCCAGTAGTGTCAAACCTTCATTTGCCTCACCCCCATTCTTATTTTCCTTAACATTTCTCTGTTCAAACTCAGCAGTGGGTTTCTCAGTTTTCTAGAAATAAAGTGATTTCTCAAAATTGCCAGTTTTGGGCTTACTGGTAGAGGGAGACTAAGAGAGGCAAGGTCTGTTCCAATGATGACAGAGAAGCTTAAGGCAGCAGAGCATTCTGTAATTCATACAGATTGGAGTTTCTTCTTATAGGTACTGTAATATAAAAATAATGGAACTTTAAAAACTCTTAGGCAACTACTATCACACTTGAGTTACTTGAGATACAATCCTGAATGGGACTAACAATCCTTGTGTGTGTGTGGAGCTGACAGCTAGCAGACAGGGAGTAGTCAAATGACTACACAAATTAGTGTAAAACTATAGTGTGAGAAACTATAGTGTGAGAAAGGTTACATCATCTATAATTTTCTGAGGTTTGTTTCTAAACTGACAACAGAGCTAAACTTTGTAATAAAAGCAGATGTTTTCTAGGAAAAGAAGAGAAAAAGCTCTACCTCCGGGCACATACATGTGTGCAAAATCCAAGTTATGTGAGGGGACAACCTACTGGAGTAAGTCACAATGACAAAGTTATCTGAATAAATCTGCAGCAAAAGGATCTCAGGGCATAACATGGTACAAATTAACAGCATCCAGGCCTGACAGCAAAACATCAACTTGATTGGTACCGGAATCAACTAAGAGATGTGTCCATAGTTATTCCTTCTGGGAAGTTAGTAGACACCTCTGCTAGAATAGTTTGCACAATCAAGTGGTGACTCAGATATAAAGGGGTCCAAAGAAAAGGCAACTGCCTGCTTGCCTAGGCTTCTTGTTGGTAAACATGCTTTCTATACCATTGTTTCTGTTGCTTACTGGTACTGTCCCTCTCCAAGAGCAGAATTTGATTACTACAGCTTTCTAATGGGACTGAAGACAAGATAATCTCCAAAACTCAGATCTTTGGTGCCAGATTGGCACTGCTGGGACATCTATCTTCATGGACGGAGCAGATACCAGGTCCTCGGCATCAGCCATTTTGTAATACCCAGCTCTATCATGTAAGCCTTTCTAGAATATTTTTTTCTAATTTGCAGTCATTACAATGGCTCCTTTAAAGACTTTAGATAATACACCAGGAAAAATAGAAGTGCATTTATAGCTGGTGTTCAACTTTACATCCATAATGATAGTACTTTTTTCTCTTTGGGGTGGCTAAATTTATTTCTAAGTTTTGCTCTAATCCCTCCCCTCCCACTTCCTTCTGACATTTTTCATGATGGTGGAGTTGAAATCAGGGTCTTTCAAAGCTTAGCATGTGTTCTGCCAGGGAAGTACAACCCTAATCTCTAAGAATACTTTCAAATATTTGGATAATTTTTTATTTTTTCCCTAAATGAACACTGTTGTTTCCAAGAACATGTTACTGGTATACTCATAAATGGGTTTAGAAGCAAAATAATTTTTGTTGAAAATTTATATGAAAAAAGTAGGAAACAGAAGAGAATAATTAGCTTTCCTCTGTAGATAATGAAGCATTTGATTTTACCTCAGAAAAGAAAATCATGCACTCATCACAAAGTAAACAGTGCATGAAGTGATAACCCATATTAGGTAAAAAAAAAAAACACACCATAACTATTAATAACAGGTTATCTAAAATTACATTATTGGTCTGCCATATGCTAAAATTTGAGATATAAAACACAGTGTGGGGGGTACTTCTTATACTGCCAGTGAGGCAGGATCTTTGCTTATAACATATTATAGGCATAAGCTATTTCCTTAGGAAGCACTCTAGATGATAATGTGGCTCCAAGGCTTCCAAAGGACAAAGTTTCCAGTTTAAAGAGGAAGAAACACATTCTGACAGCTATTTTTAGAAGGCCAGATTGAGTAACAGCCTTCTCTTTTCATAACTTTACACAGCCTGTTATTACCAAGTGTCCCATATTAACAATTCATTCCATCACTAGAGTGATTTTCAAATACTAACCCCACACATAAGTTTTATCCAGGCACCTTGAAAATAGTGGAGGTTGTATAGTCCTTCTGGAACCTGGCTGTTTTTCTTTTCTCCAAAGGTTCCTGAAGGAGTTGGTAGAAACAAATCAAGGTACAACATTCATAGTCAAGAAAATTACAACTTGTCTCCCATCAACTCTGTTGGCTACATCAAGGTCACCTTTTTAAATGTACCATGCCTATTCAAGGAAAGAAAAAAATCAGCAGGCACTCAGCCATTCAAGTAAGTCTGAGTGTAAAAAAACAGTCTTAATTCTTCTAACTGATAAATGACTTCTGCTGTCACCTGGTTGTCTGAACGGTGATCTGCATGGCAGGTAGGATGCAATATGTTAATCTAAGAAATGGCTCAACATTCTTTGGTGCTCAGAAACCAGAATAATCATGTTATTTCATGAGATAGAGTCTGAAGAGTTCTGAACAAGTGACATATTTAAGAGCACATAACTTCGTTGAACACTTTGTGCATATTTTAGATTGTGCAAAATGCTCTAGTTACCTCACAGGCATCCGCTTTTAAACATCAAAGTCCTGCCAGCAACTAGGGAATACTTTTCCTTTCAGAACAGTGTGACATGTTCATATAATGCCTTGTTGTCACAGAGCTTCTCAGAAGAGCTACTCTGTACTGTGTTAGGGATGTCAACCCAGTGTTTCCTACCCTTGACTCATTTTAATAACACCTTTGTAACTTTTTTCCTGTTGTGTAATCTTTTCTTAAACTGTCTACCTTTGCTAAACTTAGTTTAATATGGAAGTTGTTATTGTGAATGTGACTTAAGGCTTAAATGTGAATCTGATCACCCAAATAATAGGTCAGTGATGGAATAAAGGTAATGAACAGAAAATGATGGCATTGAACAGTGTTTGAGCTCATGGAAAAGGGAATTAGTTGGATACTATCAAATTTTCTCAGACAGAGACCTTTGCTCTGTTAATTAAAAAAGGAGATTATCAAGAATTAGACATTGCTAATCAGAAATCTTAGAGCATGCTCAACTGTTCTTCGAGAATTAAACTAAATACTTGAAATAAAATCGAAATTGAGACAGCTTCTTTTTTCTATGTGACATCATTGATGCTGTCATTCAGTTTATGGCCTAAGTTTCAGAAAATTGCTGCTATGCTGTTTAGTTATTGTTATTTTATTACTGACATTGTATATTATATATGTTATATATTATATATATAATATATAATTGTTATATTATTATATTGTTATTGTTTCATTTTTCATTCACTTAAATTAATTAATTTTGAATACTGCTTGTTCTATAAATTCACTTGAAGAATCTTTTAAAAATTGCCAGAAGTGTTCAGGCTGAATCCCAGGAAATTACATTAGAATGAACTGGAAAGAAGGGACAACTCATGTGGCTCTAAAAAGTAGTGAAGATCAACATTGTTAAACCCATGGGATTTTGTATATTCAAAACCCTTTGTTTATAGAAGTGCAAAACTTGAGATAACTGTTCAAGTTCCCCTCAACTCTAAAAGTCTAAACTTTATACCTAATTATAACTGACTTTTAACTTAATTCTACACTGTAAACTTAAACAATACTAAATTATTGAAAGTGTGAAATAACTGTTAACCTGGTTTGTACCCTAGTGAACTCTTAAACCATTAAAAGTATTTCTCCTCATATTTTTCTTGGGAAGTAGGCAAGGTACATAGTATTTGTGGGTCAGACATTAAGAGCTAAGCACAAGGGTAACTTCTTAACATTAAACTACCATTATATCTTGATGTTATTGATATTGTTCAAAGAAATTCATTTAAATAAATCAATTAGTAGATAAGTTCTTATGAATAAACACAGAGATTATACTGTACACCAATCTATATCATTTTCAGGATGACCCTGATTGAATAGACATTTATTTTATGGAGCAGAGGTATTATGAGTCAAAATTGCTTATCTTGAGGAACCACATAATACATGTATCAAATTAAATTAGTTTTGTCTTTCTCTTGATATGTCTAAAGTATACCATACACAGAGATGTCCTTTTTAGAAAAATACTTCTGGTATGCAGACTAGAAAGCCCAGCCAAGAGGTGACCAAATGTGCTAAATACCTGTTCCTTCTAGTCCCAGAAACTACTGCAAAGTAACAAATGAATCTAGAAATTAGTTGGTAGCTCAAAGAAGGATCATTTATTCTGCTCAGGGAACAACAGTCAAGACAGTGAAGTCATCACATCTCATTCACACTCCTTGCTTGATTAAGGGCTGAGAAACTTATTGAGATGGTTGGCAAGTTGGGGTGACTCTTATCGAGTTTAGCAGGGCCAGGGATCTTCTCTGGCTTCATAATATTGCAATTGCTGAATTATTAGAGCCGCTGTGCAGATGGGAAGTATTAACTTAACTCACACTCCTTACAGTATCACACCAATGGTCCTTGTTCATGGTGGTCACCACAGTCAACATTTTAACAGGACTTTGTTGGTGGGCTTTACCATTGGATGGAGATGAGTGTCAGTAACATCCTTCAAAAACCCATATCGGATAAGGGACACTGTTGCAGCCATTTCTAGAAAACACACTTGTCCCATCATTAAAACTGCCTTCTACACAGGGCACATTGCTAGTGTTTGGGGCAGCTGCCCTGCAAGCACCTTGGAAACGACTTTCATATCCATTGCCATATCTTTGGGTTTTTTTTTCAAGAAGAGCTGTAAAAGTAGAATAATTATGGTTAGATGATATTTATTCACCAATATTCATCCTTCTCGGCTGTTCTTAGTTGACTGTGCCAAGTAACTAAAATAAGTTTTTAAAAAAGCCAAATTCTGGACTAGATACCCTATCTTTTATGTCTGTATTCTGTGATCAGCCCAGAGAAAGGACTTACAGAAGAAAAAGATGATACCCACTTCTGGGAGAGGTGATCCTACGTACATCAGATAAACTTCAGTACATTCTCAGATTATTGTATTTCCACAGTCATTCTGTTACTTCAGAAGCACAGATTTGTGATCTCAAAGTTATATTCAAAAGGGAAAAAAGAAAAGGCTTGACATTAATGTGACTATCAATAGACTCTTACTTACTTAAAATGATCCAAAACAAAGGGTTATAAGACTAGAATGCTTTCCACAATAATAAATTATATAAATTCAACCCCTTAGAATTTCCACATCTAGTTCAAATGCTCAGGTCATCCCAAATGACCTATCATTAGTTCCTTTATCTGTTGCTATGAGAAAAATACCCCAACTAAAGCCACTTAAGGGAAAAGGAGCTTATTTTAGAATGCTGTTTGATGTCATATGATATATTGATGAGGAAAGGCGTGCATGGCAGCTAGAGATTTAGAGAGTGGTCACATTGTAACCACAATCAGGAAGTAGAGAGTGATGCATGCTGGTGCTCAGCCTACTTCCTCCCCTTTCTTCATTCTAACACTCTAGTTCATCAAATGATGAGGTGAGTCTTCTCACCTGAATGATGCTAATGTAGATAATCCCATGCAGTTGAGTACAGAAGTTTGTGTTCTAAATAATTCTATAAGCTGCCAGCTTGACAGCACGATAATGCTTACTTTTACAGCACATGTCTTCTTTATCCTTCCTTTTCTTAGTTATATTCAGATCAGTTAAATGGTATCATTAAACATTATGTCTTACAACATAAAGTGATTTTCTTTCTGAAACTGGAGTATAAGATCGAACAGACAGAGCCTTTATCCCAGAAACTGGGAGTCAGTGGTAGGTGGATCTCTCTAAGTTTGAAGTCAGCTTCGTCTACAGAGCAAGTTCCAGGACAGCCGAGGCTACACAGAGAAACCCTGTCTCAAAAAAACAAGCAAACAAATAAACAAACCAGAAAACAAAACAAAACAAAAAGCCAATATAACCAACAAACCAAAAATAAGCAACAACAACAACAACAACAACAATTACAATAAAAAGTCACACAGAGGCCCACCTGTCTCATAGCCCAATTACAGTGGGATGTGCAATTATGTGATGGAGAGATGGGAGGAAAACAGTTTAAGCTCTATGAAAAGAAGCAGGCAGATCTAGAGATTCGGAGGTGGAAAGGAAAGTCTATGTGAGTAGCCTGCCCTGCAACCTGAGCTCATGTTGACATCCTGGCTCACACTGCTGCTGAGGGTCATTTCTGGGTTCATGGCCATGCAGCAGTAGGGACTCACTGCTGAAATGTAAGACCTATGTTTACCACAAAAGGTCATGCAACTTCCCAGTCTGGGCTGCTGCCTAGTACCATGCTGATATCCAAGTGCTGTTCAGAGCTGGCCCACCCCTCATTCGCTGAGCTGGCCCTACCCCTTGTGGTTGCACCTCATCTGGGCACAGAAGATCTGGCCCTGGTAGCATGGGCATGGGTGAGCCGGCCCAGAGTGCATGAAAGCAGGAGAGACACCCTTTGCTTGCTGCAATATCAACTGAGCTATCCAGAGCAGTGCTGAAGAGCTCATCCTGGTTGGTGTAGGTACAGGAGAGCTCTCAGGCTGACCTACTCAGCTCCCACTCAGGCCCAGATCGAGGGCTTTGAACTAGCCCACCACGATATCTACCCCATCTATGAGCTGCTGGAGCCTATGAAAGAGTTGGTCCCACAGATCCAAAGCAGCAGGATCTCCATGACACAGGGCAACAACATGATATCGGAAAGGAGTCTGGGTCAGGGTTCAGTGTGGATGGTGTAGCAGAAGCCAGAGGCTTCAAAACTGATGGATGAATCATTGCAATGAACATTTGCAAGTAAATACACACAGACAAAAGAGTACACTGTGTGACACACTGCAGCTTCCATGATGAGATTTTAAAAATTATTATTAATTCTATTTTCATTTTTAAAAATTTTATTTTCTGGAGGTTGAAAGGGCAGAGGACAGAAGCAACCAGATGGGGAGTGGGATGCATGATGTGAAAATCACAAAGAACCAATAAAAGGTTTTTAAAAATGAAAAAAAAAGGAAAAAGATCTAACACAATGTGATCAATACAGCTCAGATGAGAAAGTGGCATGTGTATTGAAGGCAAGCCCTTTACTCAAACCTCTGATTTCTGCTTCTTCTACTTAAGGAGCATAGAAGCTGCTACTTTACCTTAACAAGTGAAAAAGCTGATGAAACTCCAAAAAAATAACAACTTTCTAAGATGTAGCAGGTAAATGAGGTCACAGGGCAAGCGGAGAGAGCAAGACACTGATCTAGAGATTTATCCCTACCAGAGCAGAAACTCACAAGCCGAAATCACCAAGGAAACCAACCTCATGTAGAGGAAAAACTCTAAACTGTAACTGACATGTTCTTAGGTGTTCAGAGCTGCCAACTCGGGTGAATGTGGGGCATTTTAGAAGACAAGTTAGTTATAACCTTCAACAAACTCAGTTTTTATTTCAGGAGCCCTCCCGGTTACTATCAAAAGAAAAATATCTTGTTAAATCTCTGGAAAAAGCCAGGACAAGAGATAATATCAGAATCCTGGTTTGTCTCTAAGAGGGGCTGCTTTCAGGAGCAGCTGTTCGATCAGACTGATGTCCTGAGGTTTATCAGATTCCAGTCAACTTGAGGAAGTGAAATGCCGACTCTACTCCTCCTCAGACATCCAGACCCAAGTAACAGGAAGAAAATGTTGAGAAAAAGAAGCAGAGCCTATTCTCCAGGGATAGAACTATGGAACACTACAGAACCCCTACATCTTACAGCTATATTATTAAAGGCTTATCACTATCTCTATTGTCAACTTAACACCTTCATCTTTCAACAATAATTATGTGACGTACTCCAAGGCAGAATTACACTCTGAAGAGACTAAAATATTGCATATAGAGAGTTAGAATTATCAGACTAGTAATATCAAAACCAAGTCCAATATGCTGAAGATTCGAATGATAAAAATCAACATGCATGAATGCGTGAATTAATTAAGCAGAAGTGTTACAGAGCTCAAACGCTATAGCAGAAATGAAGAATGGCTTTCTTATGGGCTCATTAGAGAATGATGAAACTCAGGAGGGAATATATAAGCTTAAGGTCGACAGAAGTAGAGACTCACAACCATCCATTTGACTGAACACAGGGTCCCCAATGAAGGAGCTAAAGAAAGGACCCAAGAAGCTGAAGGGTTTGCAGCCCCTTAGGAAGAACAACAATATGAACTAACTAGTACCCTCAGAGCTCCCAAGGACTAAACCACCAACCAAAGAGCACACATGGTAAGACTCATGGCTCTAGCAGCATATGTATAGCAGAGGATGGCCTAGTTGGTCATCAATGGGAGGAGAGGCCCTTGTTCCTGTGAAGGTTCTATGCCCCAGTGTAAGGGAATGCCAGGGCCAGGTAGCAGGAGGGGGTGGGATGGTGAGCAGGGGGAGGGGGAAGGGAACAGGTTTTTTGTTTTTGTTTTAGTTTTAGTTTTTGTTTTTTGGAAGGGTAACCAGGAGAGGAGATAGCATTTGAAATGTAAATAAAGAAAATATCTAATAAAAAAAAAAAAAAGGCTGGAGAGACATCTCAGTAACACTGCTTTCTATACATACATGGGGACTCACAATAGAATTCCCAGTACCAAAGGGAAAAAGATTTTTTTTTGACTAAATATGTCTGCAATATATTACCACGATATTTAGGAAGGTAGAAAAGGTAGAGGAAGGCTGATTCCTGGGTTTTGTTGGCTGGTCAGCATAGAAAAAAAAAATTGCAGGGTCTAGATTTGGTAAGAGATTTGGTTTAAGAGGAAAAGGCCTACAATGATAGAGCAAACCCACTTTATTATCCTCTAGTTTTCACATGTTTCAGTATAGGTGCATGAATACATATGCACACTCACACACACACACACACACACACACACACACACCCACATAAAATAGTTTAAATGGACAAGAAGAAAGCAAGAGTGACTTTCTTAAGAACTATGATATAAGAATAAGAGGTGTTGCAGATATGGAAAAGAAGTGGCAGAAAGAAGAGACCTGAGAAATAAAAGTCTTGAAACAGTAGTGACTACAAATTTCTTCTCATGCACGTCAGAGAACATGGTGCCGCCCTCAAGAGTGACACCTTGCAGGGAAAATGCAAAAGATAAAATAAAACATGAGTGAAAGCACATTTATATATACTGTATCAATCTTCAGAGAACTGATGAAAATAATCCTGCAAGGAAGCTAGGAAGGAGCGAGCTATGCCCCTTCCCCATAGAAAAGTGGGTAAGAATTACGTCTGCTTCCTGGAAACCAGAAGAGGCAAGCACTGAGTATTTTAAGGATGGAGATAAAACCACCACTGCCACAAAACAAAATAGCAGCAGCAGGATCTACCATTCTTAAAATATATCACTAGGGTGAGCTTCTTGCAAAGGGAGGAGTAAATAAAATTCCTCATGACAGACTAAAAAGTAGTGAAAGCCAAAATCTTTTAGAGAGAAGAAAAGTATGTATAGGGAAGAAGCCTGAATCTACACAGAAAAGAAAGAGCAACAATGGTGTTGGTGTGGGGGTAAATGTCAAATGAAGAAGTTGGCTTTCTTAGGACCTGGGGGATAGTCCAGGAGTTACAGTTTACCTTACAAGCAAAATGGGTACATATCTGTAATGCACATTAAAATGTAGACTGGGAGGTGGAGAGAGGGATTAGAATTTAAGAGCATGGGATGCACTTCCAGAGGACCTGGCTTTAATTTCCCAACATCCCCATGATGACTTACAACTATCTGTAAATCCAGTTCCAGAAGACCTGATGTTCTGCAAACAATACACAGACACACACACACACACACACACACACGCACACGCACACGCACACGCACACACACACTCACCTACAAAAATAAATAAATTTAGATCAGGCATGGTGGTTGCCTGTAGTGACAGCCTTGGGAAGTGAAGAGAAGAGATTCTAAGCACTGCTACCTAGGAAGACTACCCATAATGGAGCCCTAGGTTTGACTGAGAAACCCTACCTCAACAAGGTGGAAGAGCAATTGAGGAAAGTCCTTGACGTCAGTCTTAGATAACCATCTCCCAGTAGGTACTCACATCATATATCTGTGTCCATAAACATGCAAAACCACATGCAGTTATACCACATTAACAGGAAATAAAAAAATGAAAGAAAGTTTGTTATTCATAACTGATTAAACAAAGTATTATTTATTTATGTTAATGAAAAAATACATTAAGTCATTGGTAAAATCACGTGTGTGGCAGTATGTGTACTGATGTATGCTTGCACGTTAATGACCAAGTGCTCTGAATGGCAATAAAACACAAAACAGGGAGAAATACAAGGCTCTTGATGCTAAGGTCCTTGTTCTACTATGAGGGTTTTGTTATAAATTACTCTAAAGCACTATTTTATTATAAACCCTACTATGGAGTATACTTGAAAGGAGATTTGAAGTAGTCTGAAATTGGCCTATATTAGTAACAAATACATAGTAAAAATGTAGGAGAACCACTTAAAAATGGGAGGAAAAACCCTGTATAAGTGACAGGTTGTAGTTGTTGGGCTGTGAAAGCAGGATACTATGAACTGGGAAGTTTACAAACAACAGAAATTTGAGGCCAGCTAGAGAGCTGGTACTTGCTAGGTAGCCTAAAGGTCTGTGTGTGATCCCTGGACCTAACATAGATACAGTAGAAGCAAGTTGTCCTGTGGTTCACATATGTGTGGTGTGGACTACCTGCAATTCTCTTTAGAAAATTAAGTAAGTTGAGAGTTCAAATTGAAAAGAGAAAAAGAAATTCATTTCTCAAGAGCCTGAAAGTTGAAAGCTTAGGCATCTAGCTCAGAGACAGTGCCTGACAATGTGGATAGGATGGAGAGTCTCTCAGAAGGACTCTGCCTCTGAAACGTAATAGTCCTCCAAGGCTACTTTCCTAATAACAACAAGTTGGAAAGGAGTTTATTAAAGATGTTTCATGATGTTTACTATTTTCAGTCAATAACAATAGTCTTAGAACTGATGTAAATCAAATCATGGAAATATTTCACTGAAACCACAAAAGGCAGATAAACTGTGTAAGGGAAAATAAGACCAAATAATCAAATAGAAACTAGTAGAAATAACATAGATGTTAATTTGACTTTACTAGTGATCTTTTTGTTTATTAATAACCTATGAATATTAGCTAAAAGACAGATAAGAATCCAGAATGCATGCAAAGGACAAGACCTAGCTATACTTTGTCTATAAGAAACTCATTATACCCACAGTTACATATAATTTAAGCCCCAAGGACACTGAGTAGTATACCTACTTGCTATTAAAAGAAGAACCAGAAATAATATGTGGGGCCCATTGTGGTTAAATGTTCAGGAAGTTACTGGGAAGGCTGCAAGGATTAAATAGCCTACTAATTAGGGAGGAAGTGTCAATTTCCCAAACAGAAACAATCATCCTTAATGTTTATGTGTTTAAGAAAAGAATATTCAATATATAAGAAAATCTGACAGACCTGTCAAAGAAAATTAGGCACATAAGTTATATTAGTAGGCTCTAATATTTCTTGACCATAAATGCATAGTTAGCAAGTATAAATTAGAGTTGAATTAAACAGCACCATCAGTTCAATGAATTTAATGGCCTCTACTCAGCACTTAATCTTACAATAGCAGACAATGCAGTCTTCTCCCTTCAAGTGTTAAAATTCCTACCAAGACAGAACCTATTCTGAGCTATAAAACATACCTTATAAACTTTAAAGTATGGAGGTCTGGCAAAGTGTCTCACAAGGGAAAGTTCCTTATTATTCAAGGCTGGTGGCCGAATCTTGATTTCTAGAACCAACATAATGTTGGAAGGAGAGAGATGACCGCACCAATGTATCCTTAGGTCTAAACATGTGTGCTGTAGTATATATTTACCTACAACTACATATATACATACATATAGTCAAAGACAGTAACTAAAACTAAGACAAGTTAAATGTATAGTAACCACACAATCTCTGCTCTGAGACCATAGTAGAATACACCTAAAAATCAAAATGAGAAAGATGGAAAATTTTCCTCAAACTGCTGGTGATTAAATGATATATCTATATAATACAAGTAAGAAACATAACTAAGATTATGATAATTTTTAAGTGACTGCAATGAAAATACAACATATCAAAATTTATGGGCTGTGGGAAGAGTTGTGTTTGGAGAAAATTCATAGACATGAGCATTTTTATTTGAACGTAAGGGTCTAAAAATCAATCATTCATGATTCCACTTTAGAAAATGAGAGTCAGAAGAGCAAATTATATCTAAAGTAAGCAGAATACAAAAAATAAATATCAGAGCAAAACCCAGTAAAATTGAAAACAGGAGATCAATAGAAAAAAATCAACAAAACCAAACTCCAATCCTTTGAAAAGGTCCATACTATCAATATGCCTCCAGCCAGGCTAACATGACAAAGAAAAACAGACACACACTGGTCCTGGTACACTGGATAGAAAAGAGGGCATCACTGAAACACCTAGGGACAGAGCTAAAGGATAAAGAAGGAATACTTTAACTCTGCCCATAAATCCATAGCCTAGGAGAAAGGACAAAACTTGTCAAATTTTATACAAAAGGAAAGAGACAAGCAAAATAAGCTTATACCAAATAAAATTATTGAATTGGTAAATATGGATTCCTACCAACAAAAAGATGTGTTCAAAGGTCAATTCTGTATAACTTTTAATAGTAAGATATGGCATCATTTCTTCACAATTTTCCCACGAGATAAAAGTAAAGGAAATACTTTTAAATTATGATGTTAGGGTTACACAAGCCAGACAAAGGCACTAGAAGAAACTGTGCAGCCATATTTTACAACTATAGATGCCAAAATCTTAAATATCTTAATATCATAAATATCTTAAACAGATATTAGGATCTGATTTAACCAACACATTTGTGTCATTGAAGCAATTACTGTGTTTCAATATACTACTAGAAATCAAGCTAAAGTAAGGCAAAAACAATAAAAGATACATCAAATGGCAAGAAGGAAATAGAATCTTATGTCACAGATGAGACAATCATCTACATATTATATATATATGTCATCTATATGTATATAGATGATATATATAATATATATATAATCAATAAAAATCTTTCATAACTTTTAAATGATAAAAGAGAGAATGTTATTTACTTCTTATCTACCAGCAATGTACAAATGATATATGAAATAACAAATTTTATTATTTCTGTCTCCACCAAAAATACTGAATTACTTAGGCTTACTTCTAACAACATACTCAAGTTGTTCGAAATGCTATGAAGATTAACTGCAAAATCTGGTGGAAGAGATCAGAGAACATGACAAATGGATACATAGTACAATGAAACGCAACAATTTTAACTTCTTCCATCTCAATTGTCAACCAAAAGCCTTGGATGTTATTTTGTGGGCAACTGCAACATGTTCTTAAAGTTTACACATAAAAGCAAAGAGTCCCAAAAGCCAATTCAGTTTTTAGAACAAAATCTGGATCACTGATATCATATAATCACAAGATTTATTCTAAAGGTATAGAAATCAAGAGAAGGTGGTAAATGGTGAAAGAACAGAAAAAAGATCAACAGAGCAGAATAGAGAGTCCAGAAATAGCCACAGAATAGTCACTCAACATCTGACAAAAGAGCAAATGAAGTAAAATGGACCAAAGGTAGGCTTTTATCATATGGGTACAACTGGATATGCACTCGAAAGAAAATGAATTCAGATGCGGGCCTTATGCTCTACAGAAAAATTAACTAAAAATGGATCTTGGCCCTGAAAGGAAAAAAATCTGACTTACAGAAGATCACATAACATAATTTCTAGATGACCCAGGATATAGCAAAGGCTTTAATGGGAACAGCTACAGAAACACTATGTAACTAAAGGTTGACAAGAAGAATTTGATCAATGTGAATAACTGTTATTGGGAACCTATGAGGAGGATGAAAAGTCACACCACAGACTTAGCTAATACCTGCCAGAGCTAATGATACTCTTTGATGCATGACATACAAAACAGCCCTTAAAACTCCACAAAGCACCTTATTCAAGAAAATATACAAGTCACAAGTAAAGAACACATTAAATAGGTTCAACATTGTATGTTACTAGGGGATTTTGAATTTAAACAAACAAAAGACAGCACATGCGTATTTAGAATACTAAGACCACTATGTATTAGTACAATTGGAGAGGAAGTACATGATCCTGGTGTAGATACCTGGGCATTTAGGAAATCTCTGAAATGTAAATAGACTCACGACAAGATGAGGCTAATGTACTTCTTGGTATTTATCCAGATAAATTTAAAACTTATGTCTACACAAATACCTGCTGATAGATGTTTATAGGAAGTTTATTCATAAATGCAAAAGCAATGAAGTAATCAAGATAGGCATTAGTATAGGAGTGGATAAGGAGCTAGTTACATATGGAGGGGAGCATATTACACTGATGTTACAAAGAAATGAACCATGAAACCCTGATAAGACCTAAAGCTACCTTAAGTGGATACTAGTAAGTGATTGATTTTAATTTGAAAAGGAATAGACACAACTTGAGGACAAATACATGACATTCTTTTTTTAACAAAATTTGTAATATTTTAATATAGCAAATTAATATAGTTTTACAAATACAATACTTAATACTGTCCAGAGTTGCTGCGAAAACAATCATTTCTATATACTACTGATGGAAACATGAACTGATTTTATGTCTTTTTTTTTGTATTGTGAATTTGTTTATTTTGCTTAAAATGATAACTTCCAGTTCTATCCATTTTAACCCAAATTTGATTCCATTAATCTTAACAGCTAAAAAAACTAGTAATTTGTAATATATGTAATATGTATAGTATATGTTGTAAATTACTAGTTTTTTTTTTTTTTTTCAGCATGACATTCTTGACAAGGCAAAATCTTGGAGACTGGAAATGAGATGCATGGTTGTCAAAAGTTAGAAAAGATGGATGATTAGGGAAAATGTAGTTCTTTTCTTAGGGCAGTAAGACCATTCTGTAGGATATGGAAATGGTCTATGTGGTGGTAGGCTTTCTTAGCTTGATACACTCTAGCATAAAGTGTCAACGAAGACTGACTAAACTAGGTTGTTTTGTGACCACGCCAGTAGGGAATTATTTATTACATTGACATAGGAATTTCCATGGACTCAGGGTGGCATTAGTCTTCAGGTAGAAGTGAGGAGTGAGGGAGTGTTGAGCTGAGCATGAGCATGCGCACAAGTTGGCTTATGTTCTAAGTACAGTATGATGTGAGCAGTTGTATCATGCTCTTGTTGTTGTGGCCTCCCTACAGTGATAAACTATAACTCTGAGTTCTGGGCCAAAAAGAATCTTCTCTCCCCTCATTGCTTTTGTCAAGGTTTTAGGTCATATGGTTCCAAAATAACTTCCTCTATTCCTGTTGTTCCTGACTACCCCATAGACGTCAGAACCTGTGTTTCTAGGCTCCAGCACCGACTAAACACCAAACTCTCATCGTGAGCCTTCCAGGATTTCAACCGCAAGCTATGATTCAGCCTCATCAAATGGACAAATATTGGGTTGTTGGCCTCTCTGGTATGAAAAAGCCTCTTTGGGAATACATCAATTACTAAGACATATGGCCTTAAGTTTCAGGGATCCACTCATTTTTTTCATATGCAAATGGCTATTGTTACAATTTTAATGTATGTTGACAAAAAATTTGCTCTGAGTTACTTTTTACTTGAAATTTTCCTTTTGTTATTCTCCCCTTTTTATCATTTTCTACTAAATACTTCCACATTTTCCTTCACAATATTTTCAGCCTTTCCTTGATAATTTCATATTTTAATCATTTTCAGTCTCTCCCCCTAGTTCTTTCCCAGGCCACACCCAATTTCTAGGTACCAAACTTCCTCCTTCCTCTCTCTGTCACCCATAAAGTCCAACTTGTGCTGCTTGTATATTCTTAGACAGATAGTCTCACCTTGGAGAGCATGGTCATCTTACCAGAGCAGCCACTCTTACAGAAAACTGACTTGCCAATAGCTTCTTGATAAGGGGTGGGACTTCATGCTCAGTTCCCTTCCCCTTACTGGGATTTTATCTGACTTAAGGCAGCATAAGTCTTTTGTATGCCATCACAACCTCTTGAATTTACATTATCTGTCCGCTGTGTCCAGAAGACATCTTTTCCTCGTAGTCATTCACTGCCCCTAGCCTTATAATCTTTCTGTCTCCTCTTCTTCAATGACCCCCAAGTCTTGGGATGGATGTTGTAATGACTTTCATAACTTTAGATGATGGGTTTTTATTGAGACACAGTTGTTTTAAGGGTTTTAATACAATACAATGCACTACTCATTCCTTGGTTTTCCCTTCTCCTTGTGAATTTAAATATATCCCACAAGAGCTCATACAAGAAGATGGATTTTGACTGTTCATCTTAGTAAATGATTTACTTAAAAGATAATACTGATACCAGCTATATTGCAAGGAGTAAGTGAAACTCTGCACTAGCTGATGGATGAGTTACAGAAATACATTAACATTAAGAGTTTCATACTCATAACTTATTATTCCATCTAGTATTTTGAGAAGTCCTAACTTTCTAACCCAAAAGAGCATTAGGGTAAGAACTATGTCGGGGAGTATTCATCTGAAAATTAGAAACATTTCTCTTGTAGATTCTTACTCTGTGGTCTCATTCTCTTAATGATGCTTCCGAGTAAGCTAATAGTTTGAATTTGGATGACATATAAAACTTAAAAACAGTTTAAGGATGGTATGTTCTAAATCCTGGAGTGTTATATTGAATAATGTGTGGAATCAAGTATTTATCTTAAATTGGTATTGAAGATCCACATATCTTTTACATACCTAGTTTTACAATGGAAATAACCACTGTTTCTAAGACCTTGTTTTCATACCCAAATAATTCAATAAGGTTAATTAAACCCAAAGACCATGATATATTATCACACGGAAAAGATCATGCTGGAATACAAGGTTATCTACTACTGAAAGCAGAATAGATCAAGGCTTAATCACACATGTAGCTGCTGCAGCACAGTGATTTTTGCAGACCATGAGGAATAAATAACACTGGAGTGAGCCAGTGAAATGAATGGCAGAGTGGTTGTCATTGTTCTCCTTCTTCCTGTTACAAGTGACTTTTATCCACACACATTATAATTTATCACAGACCCAATTCAACAAAACATTTGTGAAACTATGCTGTTTGGTTTCTAGACAGCCTTCATTTCTAAAGAACCTGCATCACATAAAAGTTTATTGAAAAAATATGTATACACATTATATTTATTGAAATATCTTACAGTGAGCACCTTCTGTGGCCAGTTTTAAAAGCTTCTACTTATAGTGTACCTTCATCATATAATATGTCTTAAGTCAAAAATATCATTTTTTAAGCAAGCCAAAATATACTAGAATATCCCTAAAATGAGCCAGAAATAGCTAGTCCTACTCATCAAATAACTTCCAGCAATATTCTTTTGCTTATCTTGGCCTTTGGCCTGCTGATGGATGGAAGATGACATGTACTTAAAACTAAGGCAAGAAATACATGGGCTATCACAGGGATAAATGGTGAAATCATGTTTTCTGAGTACATTCATGGGATGGAATCTTGTGAGCTAAATATAAAATTGAGAGAACGTTACCCGACATATATATTGATAGATTGTGTCTCTTCTAACTCTCCCTATACAAAGCAAAAGTTTTTATGTGTGGGCAAATACATTTTTATCTACATGTACCCAATGACATAGGAAGCTTTCTTGCTGTGTCTTGTAAAGAGAAAACAACACTCAGGGAGAAACTAATGCTTTCTAGTTCTCATGGCAGGGGAGGGGACACAAAAAATACTAAAATTTGATGTGAAGAGATCACAACAAAGGAATAGAAAACTAAGTAATCCACTTATCCATGAGTGGCACAGTAAATGGAAATACCCAAGGTCTTTTGTGTAAAAGAAATCAATCTAATCCATTCATATCTCACATTGCCTATAAAGGTACATTTGTGTGGCACACTGGACTTAAAGAAAAACTCTTACTGCTTATTAGATGATATCACTTTTTTTGTGTCATGGGCACAGACTGAAGCAAATATTCAGATCCAGCCTTCTGTTTTGTTAAAATTTCTTTAGATACTTCATTCAATAAGTTTTCTAAATATATTATTCTAACATTACAGAAGGCTGTGATTGCAATTCTAGAATCCTTTGACTTAGTAATAGAACCTATAACAACAGAGGTAGAACTTATTGACATTATGAATTTTGCTTAGATGTTACTTTTTAAAAATACTTAGAGGCAGATAGCTGAATTAGTTGGTTCAAAAATATGAGTCAATTTTTCTGTAACTTAAACTCGCTCCTCCATTGTCAACATGATGCTTAGAATTAAAAGCTTCCCAGGCAGATCTTGATCTTGTCTCACATGCTTCTTCGCTCACATTGTTTCAGAAAACAATGACTGTATCTATTAATATATATGAGAGAGGAAGAGAGAGAGAGAGAGAGAGAGAGAGAGAGAGAGAGAGAGAGAGAGA
>JADRCD010223943.1:0-12579 GCA_019843815.1 Montemys delectorum | reverse complement strand
AGAGAGAGAGAGAGAGAGAGAGAGAGAGAGAGAGAGAGAGAGAGAGAGAAACAGGCAGACAGTCTAGGGATTGTGTATGCTATAATGAATATGAAATCAGAGGCCAGGGGTTGTTATGTAATTCCCTTCCCATTAAACAGAAAACCAATTTACTTAATTGCTTGTGCTTAAGGGCAATGTCATTTCATGTGGCTTACTGTTTTATACCGATGTGAGAATATTAAGTTACTAATGGTACAAGTCAATAAAAAAAAAACCATGAACTTTCATGTTATGGAAGGAACAGACTTGACAAAGGATGACATTAACGTATGAACTTTCATGTTTCAGACACTTTACACTTCCCAGAGATGACTTCATGTCTTCTGTTCAATCCATCTGTGCTGTGTCAATCAGGTATGTTAAATTACATCATCAACTCAAACATTCTTAACTCTGAGATTGTCTTACACAAGTAAACATTATCCAATTGAGCCTTTGAGCATTTCTGCATATTTCCATCAAACCTTTTTGGATTTGGAGTGTCCCAGTGCATATTTCTTTAGCATTAACTAACAAAGCGAGTCTTGTATTAAATAATGTATTACAACAGATTATGATCCAGATGATACATCACAACCAAAAGTTTGTGACATGGCAGAGGTTACCAATGTTTGAAATTGAACTCTTCATTTAAGAATTTAAGCCAAGAGAATGTATAAAGAATTCTTTTCCAAACTGGATAATGGGTCATTATGAAAAGACCTGGAGGTATTCATTCTTCTCAAGCCTTTTCAAAACTTAGGTAGTATGATTAGGCACTCAGAGTGGAGGAGAGAGCTAATTTAAGTACGTTTGCATGTGTTTTTCCTGTTGTTATGAAATGTAGGAGAGATAATTTTCAAGTGGGCATTCAAAGCAAGATAAGTGGAATACTGAGTGCTTGAAGTAACAGAAAACATTCTCAAAGCCTAAAACAGGGAGGGCAACTACAAACTAGTTCTTAAACTAAATAAAGCCATATGATAAAAAAAAATAGGAATGGTAGTCAATCTATTCTTACATGTGGTTTGTTATCTAATACTACGTTAATTTTTTTCTTATATATGTTTTAGTTTCTTGGGGTTTTCATAACAACATCAACAGCACAAAAATCAATAGCGGCTTAAGTCAACAGACATATGTTCTCTCTCAGTTTCTGTCAGCTGCAAGTCTGCAATGAAGACACAAGTAAGACCATGTTCCCTTCTGGATCCTTAGAGTTGGTGTCTTCTGAATTCTCCCACCTCCTGAGAGTTCAAGGTACTCATGGCTTTGTAGGGACACAGGTGTCTCTGCTATCACATCACATTTACTCCTCCTTGTCTGTCTTTACATGATTTTGTCTTTTTTTGTGTTTCTCTGTCCAAAATAAATTATTTTCATAAGACTATCATTTATATGAGATGAAGCCCCATTTTACTTTGGAGTGATTTCATCTTAACTTAATCAGCCTTTCTACAAAAGTCCTGCTTCTAAATAAAGTTATGTTCTAAGGTTCTGGACTCTAGAATTTGAACATATCCTTAAGGAGGACAGAGATTAGCCACAAATAACATTACTCGGAGTAGCATATAATACTGAAACATAATATAGCTATATGTACATATGCATACACTTAGTAAGAAACTTTTGTCAAATACATATACTGAGTTGGACATTTTCAGGTAGTCAACAGTGTTAGTGATGCCTAACACTGTTTGTAAACTCAAGACTCAGAATTGAAATCTCCTGAAACAGAATGACTATCCCAGGATTAATGGACAAGTCAACAACTAGCTGGCCTTGCTTGACGGAGTTCATTGACATCCACCCAGCTATGAAGCATTTGGTTAGCCTTGGTAGTTCACTATGAATCCATTTCTTTTTTATTTTATTTATTTATTTATTTATTTATTTATTTATTTATTTATTTATTTATTTTACAACTCCATATCAGCCCTCTCTCTCCTCCCAGTACTGGTGAACTTGTGGAGAAAGTAGCAGTGCTGCTGGGAGTTCAAACTTGTACAACCACTTTGAAAATCTATTTAGGGATTTCTCCGAATATTGGGAATAGCTGAACCTCAAAACCCAACTATACCACTCCTGGGCATATACCCAAATTATGCTCCACCCTCTCACAAGGACACTTGTACAACTATGTTCATAGAAGCTTTATTTGTAGTAGCCAGAAAATGAGAGCAACTTAGATGTCTCTCAACTGAAGACTGGATACAGAAAATGTGGTTCATTTACAAAGCACATCATGAATTTCATAGGGAAATGGATGAAACTAGAAAATATCATCCTGAGTAAGGCAATCCAGACACAAAAGAACAAATACAGTATGAACCTATTTCTTATCCATTCTTCAACTATTAACTTTCCCTTGAAATCTATAATCATTCTATCATGGACCTATCACAAATGAGACAGAAAGGAAGAGGACATCTGCAGTATAAAGACAAATAGATCAGTTCAGGCCTTGAAGTTCCGTTTTAATTCTCCCATTGACTTATTACTGAGAAACTTATTATACTTTCTAAATCTAGAGTTTGTATGCCTAGGAACTGAAGAATCTTACAGCTAATGTCCAGTGAATCAGCAAAAATTGCCTGTGATTACCACCACAGCATCTAGATGAATTACTTGGTAACACAAAACAACCTTCCATTGCATCACAAATTGCTTGTTCAAATATAGAACAACACATAGCATACAACCATAACAATGTTATACAGAATAACAGTTAATATAAAAGGAACATGAATCAATTTTAATTGGACTTATAGGTTGAAGGGAATATTTTTAATTATTACTGGTTAGCAAAAATAAAATTAGACCAGACTAGAATCCATAAAATATACCTACCAACTTGACAAGTATTTTGATGTATTGTCTGTGTGCCAGATGTTTTTGAGAGGCACAGGTACCTATAATATTAAGAATATGAGAAAAGTAACATAACTTACCCCACCAACTTTCTCAAAGTGAGATCCATCTTTCTTAAAGTCTGTAAGGGCTCCATTGAAGTACCAGGCAAACATTATATCTAATAGGGGGTCGTGTTGAACCTGGCAAGGTAAAATAACGCTCTCACCAACGGCAACATCCATATTAGAAGGTGCCAAAATTATCCTCGTTGGTTCTATTGGGGAGAAATTTTTAATAACAAATTATTAGTAAACAAAAATTTAATGTTGATGAAATCAATTTTTCATAAGTAGATTGTTCATCTGAGTTAGAACGTGGATAGTTGAGTAGGCACGTGTACAATACACTTATGTGATTAAAAGTCTTTAAAATTAAAGTGGCATATTGATATAAAATTATATTAAATTTTACTGGCCTTATAATTTTTTCTTGGGAGAATTAAGAAATATGTGTTTGTAGAAGATATATATCCAGAGCTGAAAATTACTTGCAAATATGTTATATTAATGACACAACTCACATTAGTTTCACAGTTTTGTGAGATATAACAAAATTCCATGTTATCACGAATCTCCAATGAATAGCAAATGTATTCACATCCAAATCCAAGTAAGCTCAATCCTTCCTTGTTTACAAATTTGGGAACAAGTCACAGGAGGAGCACTATGCCAGGACATTGGCTTATGCATGATTTTCTTCAATTCTAATGTCCACTTTCATATGGTCCCATATCACCATCATATTTCTTCCATTGATAATGAACTCAACTTCTCTAGACCCCACCTTCCCACTGTTTCCTACAGCCTTTTACCCTGGGGACAACAAGACTCATCAAAGAATTGTTCATATAGAGAGCAAAATATCTTAGGATATTACCTCTTCAAATCAGTATAGCTATGCTTTGGTTCCTCATCAGAACCAGTTTCATCAGAGTCCCCCAAAAACATTGTGTTGTACTATCTGGTAGTAAGCCTTTAATGCCCAGACTTCTTATTTGCCTTCCCTCTGTTTTACATGGCCACTTCATCTCATATCCTCATAGTCAATTCATACTGTGCCAAGAACTCAGCTTTCCCCCTATCTCCCCTTACAAGACCTCTTCAGTTCCTAAATTTTTAATGTAAAATGGGTTGAGCAGTGTTGTTTTTTTTAAATCGTATGTTATGAACATATTAATTATACAAATCAATGATATTCATCTCATGGTTTCAAGCACCAATCTCAATATAAACATCTGCTGATTTAGTATCTTCTCCTCAGTCTCTCTTCATCATGTTTAAACTCTCATCTTCCATGACTGCTCAGCTCCTTAACTTTGTTGCTTTACCATGACATTTTTAGAGCACACAGTAGAATTCAGTTCTGAACAGGGGGAACCAGTCATAGTCTTATGGTTTGACTGATGAAACATAATAAGTGGTATATATATGTAAGGCTTAGGGACTGAAACTTAGGGACGAACTAGTAGACAATGTGCTAGTCTTCTTTCTCTGTCCATGTGATAGAGACACTGGAAGATTTTATTCCTGAATGAAGAGGGTGGAGTTATCTCACTACAGAGTACTAATATAAGTACATCAACCTATGCCCTTGCAATTCACTGAGGTTTTGTTAATGTTTAGTCTGCTCCATTGAGTAAACCTAGTAAGTACCTGACCTTCACTGTGTCCACACTGACATCATAACCTCCGTCCCTCCTGAAGCAGTCCAAATGCATTGCATGCCAATGCAATTATGTTGACAGCCATTCATTCTGCTATTTAATAAAATACTGTACAGTTCCTTCCTTCCTTCTTTCTCTCCCCTTCTCGTTCTTTCCTTCCACTCAATTTCTTTCTCTTCTTCTTTCAGTGCAGGGGTCAAACCTTAGAGTTTCATGCTTGCTAAGTAGTATGTTGTGAGCTTTTCCTTTACTCTTCAACTTGAAGCCATTCTGGATTCTTTTCTCTTCATAAAACTCCCATCCAATTTGACAGCACCTCCTGCTTTGTCTATGCCTACTATATGAAGCAACTGATACCAGCCTGTAGACTCTTGCAGAAGCACACCTTTGGCTACCACTGGTCCCTGCCATCTCCTGTTGCCTTCATGGAAAATTCTTCTGATCCATTCTGGCCTCTTGTCTTGATTCATTCAGGATTTTCTCAACAGAGCAGCTGTTTGAAAATCCCACATCTGGGCTGCCATTTCCCTGCTGAAAACAGTGCATTGGCTTCTCTTTTCAGCTCAGACTAAAAGCTAAAGTCTTAACAACTCTATACTATGTCTATGCAACTATTCCTAAGCAGTCTGGTAACACTTTCATTTCCTTGAAATCTGTGTCCCATGTCCCATCCAGGCCAACTGGGGATACCCTGGTTTGCTTCTAACTTACCCTACTCCCTTACTCATTTTTACTTTTTAAATCATTTGCATTTTTTCCATTTTTATAATCTCTGAGATATTTTTGCTCCCTCTGTGCTCCTTCCTGTGGCAGGATGGAAGGTGCACAGGCTAGCATCTTTGCTGATGTCTTCTGGACATAACCCAAACACCTGTCTCATAGAATGCTCATTTTTTTCCCTTGGAAGGCTAAAGGAACAAAATATATTCCAAACTTTAGCAAATCTCATTAATATCAAAGCTTATTTCATGGACTTGAACTTCTATAGAAATGACCAATTATAATGAAACATGAACACACAAAGATTGAACATAAGAGCACAAAGTAAAGGTAATCACAATATATTACATTTGGGTTTCTTATGGCCCAGGATGCCAGCAGAGTAGCTACTGTATAAAGCCATGTGTCCTGTGCTGTGACAAATATACAATTAGGTATCACTCTCTAGCACTCAAACCAACATGAGTTCTGTCTTTCCAGTCTACTATGCAGTGGGAGAAATGTATGTTCAATGTCTTCATTTTTAAATAAATACTGTTTGGGAATGCCAACATTAATATAACACATGTTGATCAAATCCATACACACTCCCTCTTGTCAATCTCCTCCTTATAATTCTCCACCCATTTTCTCCCTTACTTTCCTGCACGCTGTTTAAATAGACCTAGTCTATCTAGTGCTACCCATGCATGTATAGGTGTTTACACTTTTCTCTAATGAAATGCACTTTACCCTGGAGTAAAGCAAAACTCTAAGAAAAGCACGCACCTGTCACAACCAAGTGGGTTGTGCCATTTGCTTTCCCAAACTGGTTTTCTGCTGTGCAGGTGTACATTCCAGCATCAGCCTTAGTCACATTCATAATTTTGAGTCCCCCATCATTTAAAAAAGAAATCCTAGAATAAACAGAAATCAGAAAAATGGATGTGCAATAGTCACTCCTCACATATAATTGGTACATTTTTTTTTTCAGACTACACCGCTTAAAATAGTAATTTAGGGTAAAATAGTAATTTAGGGTAAACAAAATGCACACACACAGAGTTAAAACAAGAAAAGATACTCTAACAATTAGAATTTTACTTGATGTTTTTATTTATTCTTAGTTTAATGCATTAGTATCTCACATCTAATTATAGAAATATTTTAGTTAGAACTATGAAACATTATATATATATGCATATATATGATACAATTTACCTTAGCTTTAAAACAGTAGATATAAAACAAGAACATGCTTATCTTTTATTATGAACTAGAATAGTAACATTTAACAATTTTAAAAATTAAAAATATATATGTGGTCATCTGTGAGGTACTGAAAAGAATTTCAGTCACTCCATGGGGGTGGCTCAGGGTCCTCTGCTCCAATTTGTACTCTTAAAGAAAGTCAAAAGAGTATCTTACATGTAATGTGCTGGGATTGCTTTGTGAATAAGATGTTATCATGGTGATTCATATAAAAATATTAATCTTTAGAGACACAGACAATAAAAGGCCAAATAAATGTGAGGGCAAGGTTTCTTTGAAAAAGAAAGAGAGGTTGGTATAAAAGGGGGGAAATTGGGCTAGATGGCACTTATAAGAGAGTGGGTTCCTTAGCACTGAGGAAGAAGAATGGGGCACTTCATTTGTTTGATATCTGTGTGTTTATTTCACATGTCTATTTACAATTACAATTCCTTTTTCTGAATGCCTAAAACCATTACTAGGCCTTGCAGTTCACACATAAATGTCTCTTGTTCTTCTTTGTTAATAACTTTAAGCATGTGTGTGGAATCTATGCAAATGGAAAATAAACATTTTCAAAGGTTTGTAGTCCAGTGTCAGCATGACACCAGATGCAAAACAGTCAATAAATGTCTACACCTTTGGGCCTACTCAATAATGCATATAGATGCAATGGCAAGGATATTAGGTTAAAGAGGAAAACCTCAACCCAATTTCTATGTACTATTATACACACTATATGTACATATTACACTACATATCTAGTGTTATTAGATAAACATGTAAACAATGCCACTCATTGGTATCTATTGGGGACTGATGCTAGGAGACTCCGAGTGCTATCCTGGTCTCTTATAAGAAGGTGTGCAACCGATGTAACCATTATACTTAACTTATTCTTGGGCCACTTTCACTTAATACAATGTAACTAGTATAAGAATAAATATGTTCATTGCTTAGGGAACAAAGAGCAAATGAAGTTTGTACATATCCAGTACAGACTTGGTCAGAGAAGCTTCTTATTGTAGTTAGTTAAAGTAAACAGACTCTTCACTGTCAAAAATGCTGAGACTAAGCAACTGTGAATACTCAACTATAGATGGAACATCTATTATTAAACTCACATCACCCCGTCATACCCTAAGCTCAGAGCACATGAAAGATGAAGAGAAATAAAGAGCTGTAGCAATTGGAGGAGTGCTGTGAAATGTCCTCTAGACATGATAAACTCATGCTCATCACACAAACTCATAGCAGCTGAGTTAAAAATTCTAGTCAGAAGATGGAAGACCTTCTAGGTCCACAACCCATGGCTAAGCAATTACTGGCAGAGTAGAGGGAAAGTCTACTCTATTCAGAGGTATGGACAGTGATAGGTTCTCCAGGCCATAGTGGATGATATCTTGGTCAGGTGCATACAGAAAACACTAATTGAATACAAATAAATGAACGGGGCTAAAAAGTTTATTTAGTGGTTAAGAACACTTATGGCTCTTTCTAACAACACAGGTTTGATTATGAGCACCCATACAGTGGTGGCTCACAAAAATTCATAATCTTAGTTCTCTTTAGATACCTTCTTCTGAGAAAACCAGTCATTGCACATGGTCTATATACACAATTCAGACATACACTCATATGTGTAACATGTAAGATAAATTAAAGATTAATGTATTATGAAAGGATCAAATGAAATTGATAGGAATATATGATGGGGCCCTAGAGGGAGTTGGATAAGGGGAATGAGGTATGCATTTGATGAAGGTACATTACATACATATGTATTAAATTACACACAGCATTTACAAAGTTTCTTTTTTAAAAAAATTTATTGTAATTTTTGTTATTATTGTTATGTGCATGGGTGCTTTGCCTGAATGTATGTCTGTGCACAACATAATGCCTGGATGCCTTGGAAAAAGGCATCAGAAGCTCTTGAATGGGAGTTAGAGATGGATGTGAAGTTACACGGAGGTTATATGAGTCAAACGTCTGTCTGTAGCCAAAGCAGCCAGTGCTCTAACTGCTGATCCATCTTTCCAGCCACATCAGTTTATTTTTTAATATGCTGGTTTGGAAGTGGTATGGATGCAAACCTTGCTTGCATGGAGTGCCAAAAGAGTCTGTTACACACATACAAATACTCATTTATAGTCATACATGCACCCATGCACACATATACATATATGTATGATATTGTTTATTATTTTGTTATATAAGTATCAAAAAGGTGCAATAGAAGGTAGAATAAAGAGAATTTAGAATTGACTTAGCTGTGGTTAAGAAAACGAAACTATGCTATTAGGACAGAGATGAACAGAAATGGAGAGGATTAAGAGGACAGGAAGGAGCAACTGAGGGCTAGGAAACAAAAGTGGTAATAAAACAGACAAAAGATTTAGAACAGGGAAGAGAATTCAATCAAGGAACCCATTCCCAATTATTCTGATCACTAATCATTTCAGTAAAAAAAAAATGCTAGGGCATTGCTCCAACTGATTTTAATTATTGTTGTTAATAAAAAAAATGGTTTGCTATTTCTAACATGTAAAGAAAAGACATTGGTCAAGGGCATCCCAAGCTCATGTAGGCATTTAAATGGGATCAAGGGTACTATGAGTCTTAAGAAGGAGATAAAAGAGAGGCACAAGGTAACTGGAATCTATCACTTTGAATATGTCAATCTTAAAACAGAGCAAATTATCTCTTATCAATTTAGTAAACACTGAGCTAAAGTTTAGAGATTAAGCGATAATTAGTTTTGGTTATTGTTTCATACTATAAATTTGTACATTTCTAACGTCAATGTACAGAATACCCAGACATCAAAAAAAAAAAAAAAAACCCAACAACAAAACAAACAAACAAAAAACAAACTAACCAAACAAAAACAAAACAAAACAAAACCAAAAACCTTTGTGTTTGTCTAGTATGTGCTGCAGTTCTTTTATGAATCTCAAAGCAATGAACAAAATAGGGATGAAGCTAAACAAATAAAGAAATCCTGCATTGTGTTTTGTGCGGTGACTTCAATTGAGCAAAGCAATTTGCATGGCCTTGGTGAAGTGGGGGAGGATTCCAGAGGCAAAGCCTGAGGTCTTAGCCACCACACGAGGATCTCCAAAACAAACACATTGACTCTCACAGAGTGCAAGCTCTGTGTGCATCATAAAAATTTAAGCTAATTGGGTATTTTCTTCCTAAATTGGTTCTTCTAGTAAGTTCTAAAAGGCCCACAGGGCATTTCGCACAACATAAAAATAAACAATATTCAGTAAATGGATGGAGTAATTGTTTCTCAACAGAAAACCTTCAATAACCCACGCTTCCCTACAGAGACTCAAAGTGAAAATTTTATACCACTTCACTATAAATGAAATTGCCTTCTAAGCTTTCTGGGAACAGGTTTTTCTGAGAATGGATAGGACAGAAAATGTAGATAACAACAAATAACTCCATACTTGGCACAAAAAGTTAAATGAAGATGGATGAGATTAACATTCTGAAAAGTGATATTCCATCCTGCTTTGAAAAATGTGCAACTAAAACTATGATGGCATTTTAACTCTAGATTAGTTTTATAGCACACCTTTATGTGTGTTTTTTATTGCCCTTTCCTTTTGTAGTAAGAGGTCAGTTATTTCATTTAGCTTTGAACAGTTTATCCTTAGATTCAGAGAAGGAGATGTGATTGCTCTACATTGCTCTAACGATCCATGATGTAATTCAGGGATGGCACTGATAATGGGACTTACAAACAGAAAACACAAACCCCCCTGTTTTCTCAAAATGTATACTGTTGTCTAGGTAACATTGAACTGCACTTTATGATGGCATTTGAACACCTATAATAGCACAGTATGCTTTCAAATAGAAAAAGTATGGAGCCTTCGGCACAGCAAGCAGAAATTCTGAAAATATTGTTTTCCCTGGCCTATGATTGGAGTATCACAGTAATTTATTCAACTTGAGTTCTAACAAACACACTAAAGTCAACATTTTGTCAGGAAGTACATCTCAGTAGAGATGAGCTCACATGAGATCACAATGATTACACTGCTACAGGGAAAATGACAAGGCTATTTTGGATAGCATTTTCTGAGCACACATTTCACAAGATGGAATGCTTACAATTAGCTGTAGGAGAAAAGTTTTCACAACGCATACATTACAGGATTAATAATGACAGTTAAGAAAAGCAAATATATATCAGTGAAAGCATATGAGAAAAATACGTGTCAGAGAAAAAGACAGCAGACGGTACATTGCCCCAACATCCTCAGTAAAATAACTGATCCCTCTTGGGCTCAAGGGTCTCCCACAGACTGTATTTAGAAAATTAGTATTAGAGTTACTTTCCTTTAGCCATACCATTGGGCCTTTCATCTTTAGAATACAACAGTATTAGTTTAGTGATTCATTAGACAGAAAAAAAAATCTCTCAGGAAAAGAGATACAGAATGGAGAAGATTCAAGAGTTATTCATCCTATCATTGAGTGAGCATGGACTGGAAAAAAAGTGCTTTGTTATACTGTATGATGTACAGTCTAGGCAGTGGGTCTCTGAGATGCTGATGATAACATAGCTTGGCTGAAATCAGTAGCATGTAGAAACACACTGGAATATTATCATGACCTTGTATTTATAAGGACATGGTCCACAATCTGGGAACATTTGCTCTACTTTTATTTAACTTTTCTAAGTACAGATTACTTTGAGATATGTATTTGGAACTGAGTCAATTTTGTTGAATCAACTGTTTTCTTCTAAAATGAACCTAAGCCCATAGAAACAAGAGGCTCAAAAGGTACTTCATTCAAACTAATACCACTGTACTTGCTCGGGCAAAAACCATTTTGTGTCCTTTTACAATGGGATATCTACAAAGATTATAAATAATACCCAGATATATTGAAAAAAGAACACAGATTTGACCAAATGATATATGAAATTGTTGGATGGCTTATGTATTAATAGAAAACTTCAAAGAAGGTTATTAAGACTCAAAGGCTCTCCATATTAGATGCTATTCTTCTGTATTCATAGATGAGTTTGATCAATGAAAATAAAAATCAATCTGTGAGCTTCATTATTCTATATACATAAAGATGATGTAAAATTGCTTAGGAGAGCAAGGATGTGTTATAAATACTTCATGTGGAATTAAGGAGACTTGCATGTTAGCACATGTGGAGAGCCACAGGGCAGTTCTGTAGCACTCTCAGATGGGAAGATATAGAGACTCTATACCCTGGCATAGCAAAGGTAAATAGGAAGTAATTGAAATAATTGAACTCTGCAGTCAGGGTCTTTCATCAACACTGAGGAGAGAGGCACATTCTCTGGGAAGGGCTTGGAGAACTTTTCTCCTATAAGTGTCTCTCTACCCTGAAATATTAGTCACACTCAATAGTAACACAGAAGCATAAAAGACTCCTTGTAAACACAAGGGGAATTCCATCAAGTCAATGGCTTCCAGGTTGTCAAATTATTTGACTTGGTCCAAATGGGGACTTACGTTTTGGACCCAGCATTGATCTACTTTTGGAGGAATTCTCTTTCTCATTTTATGCAATCTTGATAGGGCTATGAATTACAGTGATCTGCTCTGATGTAGCTGAGGGATAGATAAAGGACAATAAGTTATATTTTCTAAATTCTATTAAGTACCAATTGCTTTGGTGTTATCTTAAAATACACAATCAGATTAGGTTAGAAATGGATCAAAAGGCTTTACCTTATTAACAACTTTTCATGTGCTATACATCCTGTTGAAGTGTGGACAATATTATGAGAAAAAATATTTAAAACTCTGCATATTAGTGTATCCCTTATAGCATTGAGATTTGTGGAATAAAAATACAAATATAAAGTAATTAATTCATCCTAGCACTGGTTGAGACAAGAAATGAAAATGCCAACAGCCAAAATATCAGGTACCAACCAGTGTTATAAGACATAGCTGTGTAGAACATAGAAAGAAAGTTAGTAACTTTGTAATATCCGTATACAAATTCTTAGCTAAAGTTTC
>JADRCD010223941.1:15204-36147 GCA_019843815.1 Montemys delectorum | reverse complement strand
TCTTGCAGAGGTTCTAGGTTGGTTCCTAGCACTCATATTAGGTGGCTCAGAGACACATTTAACTCCAGTTCTAAGAGATCCAAAACTCTCTTCTGCCCTCTGAGGGCAACTGTATGCCCATGGTATACATACAGATAAGGAATCATACCCACATGTATATAATAAATAATGTAAATAAAGTAAATAATACTTTTTATAAAACTAGTACATATATTTTAGTTACTACCCCTTAAAGATCCTTCAAAGATGCACAATAATATCCAATATATGCAAAGGTTATGAATGAAATAGCTTCAGTCACCCAGATCAAAGCTAAGGAACCCCAAGTCGGAATCAGGGTCCCTTGCATAAGAAGTCGCTTCTTGCTGTTACAGACACCTGGGGGTGGGGTTCTATTGCTCCTTGCATGCCAATAGGTCATCCTACTTTTGCCAAAGCCAGACAGATGCATTTTTCCAATGGTTGGGCTTACCACAACTGCTAAACCCTCCAAAGATACGTGTCATACCAGTATCAGGCATCTCCTGACACTCATTCTGTCTTTTACTATTGTAACTGTGTTGCATCAGGGTTTTGTCAGTTTGAGACAAGCCAGAGTATGAGAGGAGGAAGCCTCAATTGAGAAAATGCCCTCATCAGATTGGCCTGTAGGCAAGTCTGTGTAGCATTTTCTTGATTAATGATGGATGTGAGAGGGTCCAGCTCACTGTAAGTGATGCCATCCATCCCTGGGCAGGAGGTCCCGAGTTATATAAGAAAGCAGTTAAGCAAGCCAAGGGGACCAAGCCAGTAGGTAGTGTTCTTCCATGGTCTCTGCTTCAGTTACTCCCTCAAAGCTTCTGCCCTGACTTCCCTCAGCCAAGGACTGTGACATGTATATGTGAGCCAAATAAACCCTTCCCTCTCCAAGTTGCTTTTGGTGAGTCGTGGTGTTTATCACAGCAATAGAAAGCAAACTGGAGCAATGATCATTTTGTTGTCAACCTGGGATGAAAGAAAAGCATCGATGTCAACGCCTGAGTGTACCTGGGGTATTTCTGGAGAAACTACTGTGAGAGTCAGAAAACTTAATAGGGAGGGTCCACCCAGACCCTCTCTGGTCGATCTGGGGGTGAGATAGGATGGGAAAGTAGAAAAGAGAAGGTGACTATCCCACACGTGATACCTCTAGAGAAAGCTCACTCTCCTCCCATGACCCCTGATGTTAGACTCTGGATTGTTCTTTGATTGCAGAGCTGTATGGTTGGTTCTCCAAGGCCTTTAAGGACTTTGACCTTGGCCTTGAGTGGCATCTCCGTCCTTGTTCTTGTTCCGAGGTTTCTGGCTTCCTGGACTGAGCAGCTGTTGGCTTCCCTGAACTCCAGCCTGCACAGTCATTGTGAGGTGATTCAGAGCCAATCTGAGTACTGTCTTAGGATCCCAGACATTCTCTTGACTACACTCACTAAAGAGCCCTGGCTAGCACAAATATTCGGCCACCTATGACTGCCTGGAAGTGGTAAGACTGCCCCATAGGCTCCTTCTACCCTTGGCAGAACTCTCAGATCTTCTGTGTTTTGGCTTAGTTTCAAAGTGTCTCTTCAGGCTTAAGAAGGAAGGAGCTGAAAAATGAGGTCTTTGATGTTACTGTCTTTCGTTTCCCAGTCCACTACAGGAAAAACACCATTAAACAGCCATCTTTCCCCAGGGCTAAGAGTCCTTAACAGGAGGATTATGGTCAACTCCACCTAGGCTCAGGGTCCATCTCTAAAACCAAAAACCCATCATATACTCTTGAGTTGTTTACACGTCCAACTGGAAAGAAACCCTTTCTCGGTGTCCTGTGATTGATTAGTTTTCCTCTTCCTTTTACGTCGCAACCATTTCTCTACCCATTTGGAAGGTGTCTCAGCCTTCCAAAGAAAACCCTCCTACGGCCTCCAACATCACCCAACGTTGGCTTCCCTGCCTGTCACTAACCTCATACATCTTCAGACATTGTTCTTGTTGTGGGCCTACTTTGAGAGGCAAGAGCATATGCCATCTGCAATATGCTAACATCTTCAATGGCCACACCTGGACTTAGACTTTGGGTCTGAGAAAACATAACAGGGGACTACTAAAGATACCAGGCTTTATAGCCAAAACCTCTAGTTAAAGTATGGCTTTCAGCGGGGCAGTGGTGGCACATGCACTTGGGAGGCAGAGGCAGGCAGATTTCTGAGTTCGAGGCAAGCCTTTCTACAGAGTGAGTTCCAGGACAGCCAGAGCTTCACAGAGAAACCTTGTCTCAGAAAAAAAAAAAAAAAAAACCACGACTTTCACACTGTGGAAATGTGCTATAGACTATATGGTACACCAAACTGAGACAAGCAGAGTTCTATAAGTAACTGTGAAATGCAAAACTCGACTTTCATGAACCAAAGTGGAATTCTAGGGAGAGAGAGTTAGTTCACATTTTAATGACTCAGAAGTAAAGAGGGCTGAGGATCAGAACTCAGATCCTCAGAACCTACATAAAAGCAGCTGGGTACTGCAGCTGCCTGTAATCCCAGCATCTGGGAAGCAGATACGGGGATCCCTGGAAACAGACAGACCAGCTAGGCCACCTAAAATGCCAAGCAATAGAGTCTGCCTTCAAGACACAAAGTGGAAAGTAATTGAGGAAGATAACCAGGGTCAACCACCTACCTCCACACCCACGCACCGACAAGTGTGCCTGTACATATGCAAGCATAATGCATGCACATCACACACATACAATAAATATATATGTATTTGTAATATATTTATTATATCTTATAATATATATATACATGTGTGTATATATAATATATATACACACACACACTTTGCATGGCCCCCAGTCACGTGTCATCCAGAGAGGAACTTCTGTTGTCCACTTTAACTGTTATCTGATTCCTGTGGATGCATAGTAAGGGATGTCTCTGGAAGATCACTCATTGTAAGACCATCCTTACAAAAGCACTTGTGCTAGGGAAATGACACACACTAAGTGTTCAGAGTGACTGTAGGTAAGCCTTAAGAGGGAGGAAATTTCCTAAGAGCCCTGAGTTGAAAGCTGCCCTATTCCCTTTATCCGTGCACGGCTGCTGTGAAGAACTAACTTGCTATTGTTTTTTAGTTTTTATTCACATTACATAAATCACCTTTCATACATGCCTTACTCTCCATCTTTTCCTGCTTCCCCCTTTTCTTTCCTTGCTCCTGCTTGTTCCTTTGGGCTTAGCTTATATTCTTTCCCCAGTGCCCCAGAACGAAGTCCTTCACCCAGTGGAGGCTTCCCTCCAACCCACACTGCTGCCTCTCATGGCATACAGCTATATTATCTCACAGCCTTGCTATAGTAAGTCATTGTGAGCCTTTCAAGAGTGTGCGTGAAATCTCATCCCAGAGGGATTCAGCTCCAAGAATCCACTGGAATAATGACAATTTGAGTAAGCATTGAGAAGTTTCAAGACAGGTGAATTTGGGTTTGTCTGTTTTTAATATGCAGAAGGTAAGTTTGACTACATCCTGTTTAAGACTATTTTTATTTTGCTATATAACCTTAAAAGCCCAGAGATAATTGTCAATTCTTGCTTTTCTTAAATCATATACCTGTAAATTGGTTTATGAGGTGATTAGTGTCTGTGGCAATGAACCACCACCACCACCACCCCCATTGCCAGGCAGCTGTAACCACCAAGTGCTACCTGCAGACATAAATCTAAAACAGCTTCAGAAGAGAAATACCAAAGCCTGAAAGCCCTTTAGGGAGAGGTATCCAGAATGAAGAAAGTACAGGAAGATGAGGGAAGGCGGGAAGGGGGAAGGAAGAAGGGAGGGAGAGAGAGAAGAAATGAGAAAGTCAAAGAAGGAAATAAACTGTTCACTGGAAACTAGACTTGATACAATCAGCAACTTTTTATTTTGAAATCTACAAAGTTAAAAGAGTCACACCACTTTCAGAACACCGTCTTTGGATTGTTTAAGAACATTTCCATCACACACACACACACACACACACACACACACACACACACACACACCAGGCATCTGAAATACATCAAGAAAACAGAGTGTGCTGTGCGTGGGTTTGCCGTTTCGTTGTGTAACTGAAAAGTTTTCTTTATACCGAACTCAAACCTAAAGAGAAAGGCGACGAATCTCCCCCCATTTTTTTGTTCTTTAAACTTGTATCGTGCTGCTAAAAGAATTAGTGAGGTTAAACCGCTGTGCTTTCAGTTTCTCGGGTTGTCTTTTTTTTTTTTTATTTTTTTTTTTTTGTTTTTTTTTTTTTTCTCTGAAGGCATTAACCAAACTTCTCGGACCTTTCGGAAGTTATCCGAAATAACGCAGCGCCCTCTGTCGGCCTTCCCACCACACTGACTTTCGCAGTACAACTTCTGCAAAATGATGACTTAATGGTTTAAGGTGCCTTACTTAGCAAGTGAATGCAGATCCTCTGCTAAAAAAACAAAACAAAAAAAAGCAGTTAATACAAGGGACTCTAAAATGCCGTGCTGACGTTACCAAAAGTCGAGTCGATTATCAGCTTCTTTTTCTCCTTCGAATAGATTCGATTTTCTTAAAAACTGCTTTTTGTCACGCTGCCAAGTTCCCAATAATTGCCGCTGTAGTGAAGTCTATCAGAAGAAGATGAGAAACTGACAACTCCAACTGAAGTACCCGAGCCCAAAAGAGGAGGTGGCCCTGTTTGCCCAACCAGAGAAGAACCAGCCTTGGCTTTCTCCAGGCTCACGTGACCTCCCAGGTCTGGGAAAGCTTAGAGGGCCCTACAAGGCAGGAGCACAAGATGGCGTTGCAGAGCTCAGCCACCTCAGACTCCCAGTAAAACACTTATCAGCAAGAAGGTTAGCCTTCAGTCACGGATCCTGTGTTGCTTTTTAAATTTTTTAAATTACTTTTTTTTTTTTTTTTTTTTGGTTTTTCAAGACAGGGTTTCTCTGTGTAGCCTTGGCTGTCCTGGAACTCACTCCGTAGACCAGGCTGGCCTCGAACTCAGAAATCAGCCTGCCTCTGCCTCCCAAGTGCTAGGATTAAAGGCGTGCGCCACCAACGCCCGGCACTTTTTTTTTTAGGAAAGGGTTGTAAACCACAGCTCACACACATGTGGTGGTCGGAAGGCAACTTGTGAGGGGTTTTGGGGGTGTTTTGTTTGTTTTGTTTTGTTTTGTTTTGTTTTGTTTTGTTTTGTTTTCTGTATAGCCTTGGCTGTCCTGGAACTCACTCTGTAGACCAGGCTGGACTCAAGCCTGCCTCTGCCTCCCAAGTGCTTGGATTAAAGGCGTGTGCCACCACCACCCCGGCTAACTTGTGGTTCTTTTCTTCCTCCATATGAGCCTCAGGGATTGAACTAGCCCTGTCAGGTTTGCTAGCAAGTGCCTTTGCCTGCAGGGTCATCTCAAAGGCCCTGGTTTACATTTGATATGACAACATGAGGTGGTCATCATTGGGTGTTTCAACCTTGACCTCCCTATAACGTTTGGTTGCACGCCAAGTACTCTTGTGGTTTCGATCTACCCAATCTCTAAATAGACCATGTGTGGAGCTAGAGAAACGTCTCTATCGGTAAAGTGCTTGCTGTGTTAAACACACAGACCTGAGTCCATGTGCCCTCCACTCCGGGGGAGGGGGGAAGCGGAATTAGACAGGGGGGGGGGGGGGGTGGGCACTGGGAGTCAGAGACCAGCTCATCTCTAGCCAATTAGCGTAATTAATGTACTCCAAGCAGTGAGGCCCTATCTCAAAAGAACAAGGTGAATATGTCCAGAGAAGAGATACTAGTTGGCCTCTGGCCTCCACAAATGTGTGTGTGCGCGCGCACGCGCACACACACACACACACACACACACACACACACGGGAGGGGATCGGGGAGGGGATTGTGGGGAACGTTGCCGCGCGCTACCTCGCCGATAAGGAGCACGCCGCACTCAAGATTCTTCTGACAGCAATTTATTGTTACAGCTCTTTTAGATGGCATGAAGTAGAAGGACTCCGAACGCCGAAACCCCGCGGCTTATATAGGTCTCTGGGAGACGTGCTGATCCCTCATTGGCTCTAGCCTCAGTGCCTAATTAGCATACTAAGTTTCGCACCTTGCGCAGGCGCACATTCAAGCAGGGCTTCCGAGAAGATCCAGGAAACAGAGAGCCTGCGCCGAAGTAGAGAGCCTGCACCATCCTGTAATGGCGGGCGGCTCCCGACAGAACATGGATGCTACTGGCTGGTGGAAGGCCTTTAGGAAGTGGCGCCTAAAGTAGAGAAATTAATCACTGGAGCATGCGCCTGGAAAGAAATATTGGGACCCTGACCCCATAGTCTCACTTTGCTTCCCAGCATCGTGTGAGATAGCAACAGCCTCAACATCGTGGTGCAAGGCCACAGGCCCAATGCAATGGCGATGCTAAGCAATCAAGAACTAAAACTTCCAAAACCAGAAGGCAAAAGAAAAAAGAGCTTCTCTCTCCTTGTAGGTCGCTTACTTCCTAAGTTTAGTTTGTCAGAAAGCTATCCTGTGAAATTGCAAAAAAGCATTGGGCAGTGAGACTTACAAAACAGAAAAATATTGAGAGAAAATTCTGTGTGAAGTCAGTTCAGGCTGCATACAAATCAGAGGCTGTCACTGATCTTCCCATTCCACCCCATTCCTGATTGATCCACTCCTGAAACAAGAGATTTCCTAAGCGGACCCCCTTACAATGCAGGACACAGACCAGGAAATCTGGTTTCTGTCGATGCTACATTAGTGAATTAGGGCCGTATCTCTCAACTCCACTGAATCATTTATGTGCCAGGTACTGGACAAGACAAAACAAAATAAACAAAATGCAGTCCCTTCCCACAAGAAGCATAAAGACAAGTATGTATAATTAGAAAATAACACTGTAAACCCAATGACAAAAATATCACAGAGTGGGGGCCGAGAAGATTGCAGAAAGACCTGTGACTTCAAAACAGTAATTTGTAACACATTCCCAAACCCCTGACATTTGTTCACGGAGAACTTCCGTAGCACTTGGATTGTTTGAAGACACTTCCAAGAGATGGTTGACAAGGGCAGAGCTGGGCGTGCACACATGAAGTCTGATTCACCCAATATCAAAGCATTATCCATAGAAAAGGCTGGCTTCAGAGCAGAAACACAGAAGGAGCTAAAGCAGAGGATGCAGGCATGTTGGGTAGACAGGGGGGCAAGCCAAGATTCCCATGGCAGGGGTTGCAGAAGAAAGGTCATGTGGAGTTCAAGACAGTCACTTCAGTGGAGGGATGCATACAAAAGGCTGGGCTCCGGGCTGACGAGATGGCTCAGCCGATAAGAGCACTGACTGCTCTTCCGAAGGTCCTGAGTTCAGTTCCCAGCAACCACATGGTGGCTCACAACCACCCGTAATGAGATCGGACGCCCTCTTCTGGTGCTGTCTGAAGACAGCTACAATGAATTACACCAGAGGGAGCGGGGCCAGCAGAGGTCCTGAGTCCAATTTCCAGCAGCCACACACGTGATGGTTCACGGCCATCTGTACAGCTACAGTGTACTCATATACATAAAATAAATAAAATAAATCTTTAAAAACAAAAAACAAAAACAAAGGGCTGGGCTCCAAGAGGATGCCTATGGAAAGGAAATAAGATGTTTTGGGCAGACACCACTGGCCCCCATTTTCACAGGTATATTTGGCTTAAGGGAGACAGCACAGAGCACACTCCTGAGACAGTGGTCCTTCCAGCCAGAGAATGCGGGCTCTCTGGTCATAGAGACCCAGGTTAGAGGTCCGGATGTGCCTCTCAAAGTAATTTAGCCACTCCAAGTCTAAAGAAGTGGGATGATTGCCTGAGGATGTGGCCCAGTTGGTGGAGTGCTGGCCTAGGATACATGATCACCAGTACTGTATAAACTAGGCATGGTGGTACATGCTTATAATTCCCTGCACTTGAGGAATGGAGGCAGGAAGATCAGAAGTTCAAGGTCCACCTGCCGAGATGGTTCCATCAGATAGAAGCATTTGCCGAGCAAGCCTGCCAACCTGACTAGAACCACTGATAGAAGGAGAAAACCGACTCCTAAAAGTTGTCCTCTGACCTCCACATGGGCACTGTGACACATGCATGTCTGTGTTCACACACACACATACATAGATATACATAGACATACACATAATAACAATAAATAATTTTTTTAAAGATTTATTTATTATTATACACAAGCACACTGTAGCTGTCTTCAGACACACCAGAAGAGGGCGTCAAATCTCATTATAGATGGTTGTGAGCCACCATGTGGTTTCTAGGATTTGAACTCAGGACCTTCGGAAGCAGTCAGTGCTCTTAACTGCTGAGCCATCTCTCCAGCCCACAATAAATAATTTTTATATGGTATATCATTAATCCCAGCACTGGAGAGGCAGAGGCAGGTAGATCTCTGTGAGTTCAGGGCCAGCCTGGTCTATACAGCAAGTGTTCAGGCCAGGCCAGCCAAGACTACACAATGAGAACCTGTCTCAAAAAAAAAAAAAAAAAAATTTAAGAAATTCAAAGTCAACCCTGGCTATATAATGAGTCTTGTAACAGCCTGGGCTGTTACAAGAGACTGTCTCAAGAAAATAAATAAATAAATAAATAAATAAATAAATAAATAAATAAATAAATAAATGGGCTGTGGAACCTGATAAGAAAAGTACTCAGCATGGAAAGTGAACAGAAGCCAGAGAAACCAACATACTTGACTCTAAAACTTCTATTTTACCATTTCTCAAATCAGGGCGTGTCGTAGTCCAACTGTGAACATCTTCTCCTCTTAGCTGCACTAGAACAGTGACTCATCCAACACCTTACTGAGTGAGGGTCAGTACCTAGCCCTGAGCAGGTAACAGGCCTGGCTTTATGCAAACTGGCATGGGAAGGTATGTTAAAACAAACATTTTGCTGGAAAGCATCTGGGTTGAAATCGGAGTGTGTGTGTGTGTGTGTGTGTGTGTGTGTGTGTGTGTGTGTGTAAACACGCAAGTCTCAAGCTAGCTCTCTCCTGCCACCTTGTGGTATTCAGGTGCACAAGCACCCCCCCACTTGCTGAACCTATAGCAGGGCTTTTTTAAAACTGTCTTCTGGATTCTTATTACTATGACGGCGTGGACCACAAACCTGCAGCAACAGCAGCTTGCTGGCAGTTCTTCAGAACCTCAGACCCCACCCCAAACCTATCAATTACAAACTTCAATGTAATAAAGTTCATGTGGCAATCCTTATGCCTGCTCAAGTTTAGAAACAATTCTATTACGCATGCATCGCATTAATGTATAGCTTTTTGAGTCCCCTCTCCTATGTCCTCATAAACATGCTATCCTCTCATGAAAGCTGCTGTGGACCCCTGCTCCCCAGCTACAGGGGCCTGAGCACATCTGCTTCCATATAGGACCATTATAGGCCCTTACCTCAGGTCTGGCCTCAGAGACTTCCAATGTCAGACCTCCACTATTCAAAGCCTGATGGTTCACACTATTCAGCAAGTCCCTTCTTCTACAAGGTCTCTATAGCTGATTTGGCTGAGTGTCATGAATAAAAGAGACTGAGTAAGACATAGACTTACATCTGTGGAAGAAAATGAGAACTTATCCACCTGCATTAAACCAAAAAAGGAGCTGACAGAGTCCTCTTTGACCAAACTTTGGGCAGGCATTTTTTAAGATTTTATTTCTTTTTATGTATATGTTTGTTTATGTCTCGCTCTGTGTGTGTGTGTGTGTGTGTGTGTGTGTGTGTGTGACTGCAGTGTCTGCAGAAGCCAGAAGAGAGCATCAGATCCCCTGCAGTTTGGAGTTACAGACATTTGTAGGCCAGCAGATATGGGCTCTGGCAACCAAACTCAGGTTCTGTATGAACTCAGAAAGTACTCTTAACTACTGAGCTCCTCTCCAGCCCTTGGACAGGCTCTTTGCCCCTTGCCTTACATCTGTATAGCCCCCCCTTTTTTGGTTTGTTTGTTTGTTTGTTTGTTTGTTTGTTTGTTTCAAGACAGGGTTTCTCTGTGTAGCCCTGGCTGTCCTGGAACTCACTCTGTAGACCAGGTTGGCCTCGAACTCAGAAATCTGCCTGCCTCTGCCTTCCAAGTGCTGGGATTAAAGGCATATGCCACCACTGCCCGGCTTGTATAGCCCATTTTTATCAAGAATCCTGCTGATTCATTTTAGTGATAATCCCTTTACCCGTGGAATATGATGAAATTCATGCTCAACCTTCATGTCTAAGTGCTTGATCTGCCTTAAGCAAGAACCCCACTGAGGATGTGGCACCATTGGTATAGTGCTTGCCTAGAATACCCAGGAAGCCCTGGGTCGCCAGTGCCACATAAGCCAGGCATGACGGCACAGACCCATGCTGCTAGCCCTCAATACACGAAAAATCAAAGGATCAAGGTCATTCTTGGTTAGAGAGGGAGTTCACACCACCTAGGATGTGCGAAGCCTTGCCCAGAAAACACATCTTCAAGGTAGAAGCTCACCCTGACTTCGAGGATCTCTCTCCTCTTGGTAAAATTTATAATTAACTTTAGTAGAAATTAAAATCTCTAGAGATTATCAATAATGTTAATATCAGATCTAAAAAGGTGAAAATAAGAGTTATAACTTAAACTTTAAAAAAAAAAAAGTGGAGCTAGAGAGATGACTTAGCAGAGCACTAGCTGCTCCTTCAGAGAGGCTGGGTTCGGTTCCCAGCACCCAAATGGCAGCTCACAACTACGTGTAGCTCTAGTGACAAGGGATCTGATACCCTCTTCTGGCTTCATCAGGCTCCTGCATGCACATGGCGCCCATAAACTCATGCAGGCATGCATACATATATAAAATAATAAATATTTATAAAATTCTTCTCTGGCAGCGCTGCTGAATTTGTTTTTCAAATTACATTATTTATTTAGTATATATGTATGTGTTCTTGTGTATGGTGATTGTGTAATGGCCACTCTGTGAGATGGCTTCTGGTTGATGGGCACAGCTTCCTGGTCACTGTGTGATGGCCACTGTGTGATGGCCACTATGTGATGGTCACTGTGTGGTGGCTTCTATGTGATTGCCAACTGAGTAATGGCCATTGTATGTGGCCATTGTCTGACAGCCACTCTATGATAGTCACTGTGAGATGGCCACCGTGTGATGGCTTCTGCTTGATAGGCCAGTATCATGGTCACTGTGGGATAGCCAATGTGATGGCCACTGTGCTACAGACACCATTTGATGGCCATTGTGTAATGGTCACTGTGTCATGGCCAATGAGGGATGTGTGTGTACATGTGTGTTGTACGTATATATATGCATGTGTATGTGTATATGTATATGTGTCTATATGTGTATTTATGTATATCTATATTTGTATCTGTGTGTATGTGTATATATCAGTGTCTATATGTATATGTGCATATATATGTATGTGTATGTATATATTTCTGTGTTTGAATGTATATGCTCTATAAATGTGCATCTGTGTATATGTGAATATATCTGTACATGTGTGTGTGCTTAGTGTATATGTGTACATGTATATGTGTCTGTGTATATGCATGTATGTGTATTCTTTATGTGTGCATCTGTGTCTGTGTATATACACCATTTTACCAACCTCTGAATTTGTTTCTTATGTGATGTTTCAAAGTGCCATGACATTTTTGCTCTTGGGCAAATGGTGTCTGACCCAGACTGAACACTTTGCAGTGCTATGTAACCCAGTTTGACCACGCTAAATAAACAGTAGGTTGCCAGATATCCAATTGATCATCATCCAATTGGAAATACTGAACACTTATAAAATTTGTCATTCTGTGATACTGACTGCAGAAAACAAACTGTTAATATGGATTTCTAGGCTGCCTTGATTGAGTAGCACACTCGTGGCCGGAGGTGGCCCAACCTTCATTATCCTATTATTCTCAATGATAGATTCAATCACGACCAAGTAAAATCAACAAGTATAACTCTGAAGTAGAATAGCTAATCTTCTCCATAAAGAGTCTGGACTGGCTTTGAGAATGCAGATAGCTGGAATGATGAATGAGAGAAGATTTTCCCCCAGATAGGCCCTGGACATTGTTTCTTTATTTCCCAAATAAATTGGGTTTTCTATAATGAGTGCAGGTAAAAGGAATTGGATTCCACCCTTTTGTAATCTTCTGGGATTTATTTTATTATAACACACCAACCACATAGTCATGTGTGCCTCCTTCCATGAACCATCCCTGGGTTCCAGCATGCACTCCCAGCACCTTACTGCAGGGTCTGCTTGCTGGTTGGTAAGAATCTAACCAGGCCTCCATGTGCTCTCTCACCCAAATTCCATGTCTCTCCTTCTAAGACCCAGACCGGTCCCTGGAGAAGAATCTTTCGTGCTGCCTCCACCAGCAAAGAGGTGGTCTCTCTCCTTTCAGGTTCCCTGGCAGCTGCAGAAGACACATCAAGCTCCCACACTGTGTCCTGACCACTCTGCCTAGACTCATTCCTCAGAAGTGGACAACAAGGACCAGTTGTTCAGGAGATAGTCTCAGGAAACACAGGGAGACAAGGTTGGAGACGAGGCTATGGAGGAGCTGTAATCCTGCCTCCTGACCCTCATGGTGAGGAGCTAGAGAGTTTCTGAAGGGTCCCCAATGGCTCTCTTTGGAGACTGCCTTAGCTTCAGAAGATGGCCAGCCTCAAGGTTGAGCCCTGTTCCAGCCTCTGGCCAATAAAAGGCCACTTGCTGTGCGTTATTCGTGGCCAATCCTCTCAGGCCAACTCAGAATCATTCAGAAGGTGCTTCAGCTGTGGAGCCAGCAAGGAGGCAGCTGCCGCCGATGTTTAGACTGCACTGAACCCCAGTGCTTCCCCTCGCCACTCTACGTCCTCCCTTCTCCAAGTTCATTCAGAGTTCAGTCCTCAGCATCATCCTCCACTGCTCTCCGTGGTATATTCTGACACGTCTCTCACTGAACCTGGAGCTCACAGATTCAGCTAGGCTGGCTGGCCAGCAAGCTCCAGGGATCACGATGTCTCCCATATAAGATCACGCTGCCATGCTTTTTAACACCCTAATGAGCGTTAGAACCACTGGATTGGAACAGAGCCACAGATCTAAAGTTCATCAGGAAGGCAAGACAGAAGCAAGATTAGGGGCTGGATAGATGGATGGCTCAGTAGTTAAGAGACTGGGTACCAAACATCCATATGGATGGGTACCAAACATCCATATGGAGGCCCTGTCTGTAAGCCCAGTTCTAGGAGATTTAATGCTCTCTTCTGGCCTCTGTCAGCACTGCGCGCATGTGGTACACACATACACACACACAGGCAAAACATCCATCCACATAAAATAAAAAAATTTTCTAAACTTTTTTAAAAAGCCGGGCAGTGGTGGCACACGCCTTTAATCCCAGCACTTGGAAGGCAGAGGCAGGCAGATTTCTGAGTTCGAGGCTAGCCTGGAGTGAGTTCCAGGACAGCCAGGGCTACACAGAGAAACCCTGTCTCGAAAAACCAAAAAAAAAAAAAAAAGAACTTTTTTTAAAGAAGCAAGATTTGCTGGGCACTGGTGGCACACACCTTTAATCTAAGCTCTTGAGCGGCAGAGGCAGGTAAATCTCGGAGTTTGAGGCCAGCCCAGTCTACAGAGTGAGTTCCAGGACAGCCAGGGCTACACAGAGAAGCCCTGTCTGGAAAAAAGGAGGAGGAGGAGAAGTAGAAGAAGAGGGGGAGGGAGGAGGGGGGAGGGAAAGGAGGAGGGCTAAAAGTGAACATTTGGTAATTCCCTTGGGAAAAGTTGTCCTATAAAACCTTTCCCTCTCCCTGGAAGCAGTGTCAGAGATAAGTGGGCCGCAGGTTGGTTAGAGCCTAAGGGCTCTTGAAGCACTCCTTGCGACCCCTGCTGGTAGTCGGCAGAATAAAAATTTCCCGCTTGGGCAATAGGTGTTTCTTCACTGGTGGAAGTCACTGGAACGCGCATCCGCACAAAAACACTATTTCCCAGGGCCCAGAGGAGTTTTATTCATAGACAAATGACATAGTTTCCCCTCATAAAATCTCAGAGAAGAATGGAGGAAAGCGCTGCCAGGAGTTCGGGCGCACGCTGGCTTTCCTGGGGGCTGTGGACAGAGTCACTGACATCCAAACTAGAACCATGCTGCCAAGGTAGGCATGGGAAGTTCCGTGAGCAATCCTGTGCAGAGCTCATGATTTGAACACCTGCCACCTGACAGCTGAGATGCCTTCCCCTCGTTCTCCCGATGCCTCATCCCCAGATCCTATCAGGAAAGAGAAACAAAACACAAAACACTTACTTCGAAAACTAAGGAGAGAGAAATGCCAAGCAGAAGAAAAGTGAAAAAGTGAAGTGCCACCCTCACATTGTCCTCCTTCAAGCAGCCAGGGCGAGGGATGGGAGACGGGAGAATGGAACGATGGTTGACGGTCACTCTATATTTTCAGCTGTCAGGGATTCGTATTATTCCTCAGCATTGAGGTGGTGGTTACGCTCATGGCATTTGTGCCACTGTTAAACTTATGAGTCACCAAGAGGATCATGGGTCAGTTATCAAGGTTTCACCCAGTGACAGGCAAACGCCACTCCCATCCAGCAGGGGTGTGTGTGTGTGTGTATGTGTGTGTGTGTGTGTGTGTGTGTGTAGTGTATATGCACATGTATGTATGGGCTCATGCATAGAAGCCAAATGAAGATGTTTGGTGTCCTGCTCTATCACACTCTACCTACTATTCCCTTAAGATGGGGTCTCTCGTTGAACCTGGAGCTAAGCTGTCAGCCAACAACTACAGAGATCTTCCTCTCTCCACTTCCCAGCCCTGGGAAGCATGTGGCCAGATCTAGCCTTTTTCCTGGGTGCTTAGGACTCAAAATTAGGTCCGAATGCTCGAGCAGCGCGTGCTTTATACACCCTGAGCCATCTCCCAAGTACTCTCCTCACAAAGGTTTTTAAAGGAGATGAGAGACACCAATGAAGTTGGATCTCCAACATAAACTACATCCCCTATATGATACTAGCTCAGTTTACTGGTTACATACCAACCTATAAGGTTGGGAAGTGATTGATTCCATTTCTAGAAAGCTACAGAAACAATTGCCAGTAAAATGCTGGCAGAAGTGGGGCTGGAAAGATAACAATTATGAGTTAGTACTTAGGAGGACTCAAGTTTGGTTCCTGTCACCCACATCAGGCAGCCCACAACCTATAACTTAAGCTCTAAAGGCCTCTTCTGGGCTTTGCAAGCACCAGCACTCACACACGATCATACATACACACACACACACACACACACACACACACACACACACACACGCACCACATACACACATAATTAAAATGCAATAAATCTGAAGTTAGAGAGATGGCTCAGTGTCTAAGAGTGCTTGCTGCTCTTCCAGAGGTCCCAAGTTCAATTCTCAGCACCCCCATCAAGCAGTTCACAACTGCCTGTAACTCCAGGGAATCCGACACCTCCATAGATGTTGATAGATGTAGAAAATGGATAGAAGACGAAGACAGCAAGAGCAGACAAAGGTAGACGCTTCTCTCCTGGCCCAGGCTGTGGGAGATGCATGAGCAACTATGGGCAACTAGAGTTATGTACCCACACATACACATAAAATTAAAACAAAAGCTGACTGTAGTGTCACACACCTTTAGACCCAGCACTCAGGAGGCAGACACAGGCAGATCTCTGAGTTTGAAGCCAGCCTGGTCTACATAGTGAAATCCAGACCAGCCAGGGCTCATAGAGGGACCCAGTCTAAAAATAATTTTTTTAGAAAAATCCTTAAAGAATATAAATAAATCTATGAAAGGTAACTGGGTTCCACTTCTAATCTCATTTTCTTTCTTATGTTAAAAATCACATTTAGTCACTGTTTCTGTACATTGTTGGTGGTCTCAAATTACTACAAGATATAGAAAACGGATAGAAGATGAAGACAGCAAGAGCAGACAAAGGCAGCCGCTCCTCTCCTGGCCCAGGTCTCCAGCTGTGGGAGATGCACGAGGTGCCGCAAAACCTGCAAAAAATCTGCTTCTCTCTCTCCTCAGCCATCACACTGAGAAAATCCTCACACGTTCATTCATGGTAAATTACCAAGCATTAAGACATTTTTCTAGGGTTTGGAGCTCAAAAACAAAATTTGTTTGTAATAAGAGAAGTTTTGTGGGGTTTTTTTTTCCACCAGACCTGAATTTCCTGAATCACGAATCACAAGGAATTATAAATGACAAAAGACAAACCTGGTAGTGGTGGCACACGCCTTTAATCCCAGCACTCAGGAGGCAGAGGCAGGTGGATCTCTGTGAGTTTAAGGCCACAGAGTGCTGGTCTATAGGGGGTTTCAGGATAGGAAGGGCTACTCAGAGAAACCTTGTCCAAAAACAAAACAAAACAAAACAAACAAAACAAAACAAAAAACAAAACAGATGACAATGAGCTGGTGAGAGCAGAAAAGTGAAGACACAGAAGTCCAAGAACAAAGGTGAGCAAGGCTCAACAGATAACATGCTCGCCAAAAGTCTGACAACCTGAGTTTCATTATAGATGAGCACACACACACACAAAGTCAAAGATTAACTAAAAAGACAAAAGTGGGCTAGGAAGATAGTTCAATTGGTAAGGGTTTGCCTGCAAGCTCAATAACCTGAGTTTGATCCTGGAAAATTATGTTTAAAAAAAAGCAAAAAAGCAGACTATAGTGGTTCGTGGCCATAGCTACAGAGCTGCCAAGACAGCCAGGCCTTCGGATCTTGCTGGCCAGCCAGTGTAACCTGTTGGGTGAGTTCCAGGCCAATGAGAGCCTATCTGAAAAAAAAAAATTCATACATGCATACACATATACACACATGTATACACACACATGTGCACTTGCACACACACAGGTACACACAGAATCAACTTACATTCAGGATTTTAAGAGGGGAAAATAAGATAGATATATAAACAGATTTTTTATATGTGTGAATCTTTTGCCAGCATGTACAATCATGTCCAATGTGTGTGCCTGGTGACCATGGGAGTCAGAAGAGGGCATTGGATCCCTTCTGAATGGAATTTCAGACAACTGTGAGCTGCCACGTGGGTGTTGGGAACTGAATCCAGGTTCTCTAAAAGAACAGCCAGTGCTCCTAACCACTGAGCCATCTCTCCAGCCCCAAAAGCAGAGATTTTTTTTTTTCTCGGCTGACTGCAAATTCTCTAAATAAACTAGCACAATATTCTAAAATGCTCACTCAGTGTGAAACCGTGGTTCACAGTTCACCCACATTCTTCATCCGGGAAGGATGATGGCCTGGAACTGCTAACAGAGTCCATACAAGTAATACCTGAGAGGCTTGCGGGTCTGAGCAGTGGGGAAAGCTTATTTGAGGTCACACTACAAAGAAATCCCTACTCTCATGACTCCAATAGTCATTTTGGGAATCTTTGTTATGTTACTGACACTTTGTTATGATAAGGGGTGAGTAAGAATATATATATACACACACACATATATAGTGCATGTATAGTATGTATATATATATAGTGCATGATTACCCTGTTAATAAGTTTATATATAATCAAGGGAAAGGATTCTGAGCCCCAAAGCAATCAGCTGGGTGAGACAGACACTCACAGAAAGGTTGTCCCCACTCCTCAATATCCCAATGATTTAGAGCTAAAGAGATGACTCCGCAGCTAACAGCAGTGGTTGCTCTTCCAGAGGACCCTAGTTCAATTCTCAATATTCACACAGCAATGTAAAACCAACTGTAATTCCAGTTCCAAGGATCTGACACCCTCTTACGGCTTCATTGGGCACTACATATATGTAATGCACAGACATACATGCAGTCAAGCACTCATAAATATAAAAAATAATAAAATAAATTTTAAATCCCTATGATTTGTTACCAATTATTTCCTTTGATTCCAGGGACACAGAATGAAGAAAAAGGACACTGGTGATGGAAAAAAAAAAAAGAAAAAAAAGGAGTTGAGCCAGAGAGCTCACCAAAGCATGACCTCCACAGAGCTATCAAAGTCTTTTTTTCCTCTGGCAGTGGTGGCGCACGCCTTTAGTCCCAGCACTTGGGAGGCAGAGGCAGGCAGATTTCTGAGTTCGAGGCCAGCCTGGTCTACAGAGTGAGTTCCAGGACAGCCAGCCAGGGCTACACAGAGAAACCTTGTCTCAAAAAAAGTCTTTTTTCACCAGAAAGACCAGAGGGTAAGGTCCGCTAAGGATACAGATGGCAGCATTTCAGCCTTTGATGTGAGGGGAGATCTCAGATAGGGGATCCTGGGGATAGATTGAAGCCAGTGATGGAAAGCACACGCTGCCTGCAGCTGGTCAGGTCAACACCTTGCTGGCACTGACAGACCCTGCAGAGGCTAATGTGTCCATAGAAAAGGAATTGCTGTGGCCATACTGGGTCAGCTTGACGTAGCCATCAAAAGCACAGACTACCATGACCATACCTCACAAGGCCAGACTGGCTGCCACCTGATTTGGTCCATGCTGAGGGCCACCACCACTGTGAACAACAACTAGACGAGACCCTAAGACCAGAGCCAGTCCTTGCACTAGGCAAGAGGTGGGGAGAAGAAGAATGAAGATGATAATTATACCTGGAACAGTATTCAGTAATCGTTAGTAAAGCTGCCCTCTACAGTGTGTACGCCATAGGCTTGTATTCTGTGTCTTAATAAAAAATAATAATAGTAATAATAAGGGCAGAGCTGGAGAGATGACTATCAGTTCATGAGTGCCATACAAACATGAGGGGCTGACTTAGCTTCCCAGCAACCACATAAAAGCCAGACACAGTGGCACACACCCACTGTCAGGTGACAATAGAATGCAGACCGGAGGATGCCTACAGTTTTCTAGCCAGCCTAGTCTAGTTGAATCAGGAGGGCTCTGGTTTTGGTAAGAGACCTTGTCTCAAAAAATAAAGGTAAAACCAGGATGGTGGTACACACCTTTCATCCCATCACTTGGGAGACAGCTGCAGGTAGATCTCTGTGCGGTGGTAGTGAGCCTGGTCTCCAAAGGTTCTAGGCCAGCCAAAGCTATATAGTGAGAGCCTATCTCAAGAATAACATGGAGATCAATTGAGGAAGACACCTCTGACCTACACACATGCACACACACATACACACACACACACACACACACACACACACACACACATACAGGGGCACATACATACATAGATTCCTGCATGCATACATACATACATACATAAATATACACACCAAACACATTTGATTCGTTTAATAGTCCTTTTTAGAAAAAAACTTTAAGCAATAAAAACTATGTTAAATCCACTTGCTAAGCCTCTCTGGCAGTTTCCCTCTGTGTACCAGTGGGGCATCCATACCACGAATGAAGGCACTAGACCAAGTTACTTAAGCACAGATGCCATATCTGTCATGGCAGGTGCCACGAGAGCAGTGCCTGTTATGTTCTAACACTAATGCAAAGCAAAGTAACCGCACTCAAAATGTAACCATACTCTGCAAGAGAATTGCAGGTTGTTCTTTTTCATGTAGGCAGGAATGTCCTACAAATGGAAAGCAAAGCGATACAGGAGGGGGCTTTGGCAAAGCAGTCCTTCATTCTGTACCCACCATCATTTATATTAACTGTCTGTTGCCACACTGTGTCCTTTTGGCACTTATTGAATTTTTACTAGGCAATCACTACACCAAATAAAATTCTGGAAAACATTCTGTTCCTGTGTTGTAACTCCAGCTCAAGAACAACAAAAAAATCTATGGCGTGAAAAGTAAAGATGCCAAGGGTGCAATTTAAATGACAGCAAAAGACAGAGAAAAAATGAGACCCAAGGATCTGGCCTCAGCTCAGCTCCTGCACACACAGTCCCTGGATCCGTGCTATGCAGCCACTGCCAATGCTACCCCTCACCTTGCTTTTCAAGAGACCACTATCAAACTTGAAAATTTTTTTTTAATTTTAGAAATCTGTCTGTCTTTCTCTGTGTCTATCTCTGTCTCTCTCTGTGTCTCTCTCTGTCTCTATCTCTCTGTCTCTCTGTGTCTCTCTGTGTGTGTCTCTCTCTCTTTCTCCCTACCTCTCCCCAACGTGTGTGTGTGTGTGTGTGTGTGTGTTTGTGTGTGTGTGTGTGTGCGCGCGTGTGTGTGCCACATGTGTGAAGGTGCCCTCAAAGGCATCATGCCCCCTTGGAACCGGAGTTATAGATGGTTGAGAGCTGCCTGACATGGGTTTAAGAACTGAACTCAGGTCCTCTGAAAAAATAGAAGGTGTTCTTAACTGAGCCATCTCTTCAGCCTGTAATATTTACCAATGTCTCTCCTCTTCCCTAACTCTCTTGAAAGCATTTGTTTGCTTGCTTGCTTTGAGACAGGGTCTTGTGTATCTCAGGCTGGCCTTGAACTCACTATGTAGCCAAAGACAGACTACTGATACAGCTCCTATAAATGCTGTAAATAATTCCAGCCTAAGAAAAAAAGCAGCTGGGGTTCCCAGAACGAGCTCACCTGTGGGACTAGCCATATCACTGAGTTCTAGCTTTGACTCAGAGATCCTGACTCATAAATAAAATGGAAGCGTGGTCACGTGTGCCAAGCCTGAAGACCTGAATTCAATTCCCAGGACCCACATGGTAGGAGAGAACCAACCCCTGACTGTTATCCTCTGAAATACACACATGTCATAGTATGAATAACAGAGAGAGACAGAGACATAAAGAGAATAGGATGCTGGAGAGATGGCTGAGTGGTTAAGAGCACTTGCTGCTCTTGTGGGGGACCCAGGTTCTGTTCCCAGAGCCTACAAGGCAGCTCAGAGCTCTCTGTAGCTCCATCTCCAGAGAATCACAACATCCTCTCCTGGCTTCTAGCAGCACTAGGCATTCATATGGTGCATATATATATATATATATATATATATATATATATATATA
>JADRCD010223941.1:0-15104 GCA_019843815.1 Montemys delectorum | reverse complement strand
ATATATATATATATATATATATATATATATATATATATATGCGGGGGCAAACACTCATACATATAAGATAAAAATGTTTAAAGTAATAAAAGTATTTTTAAAGAAGGAAAGTTTTTTTTGTTTTTTTTTTTTGTTTTTTTTGTTTTTTTTTGTTTTTTCGAGACAGGGTTTCTCTGAGTAGCCTTGGCTGTCCTGGAACTCACTCTGTAGACCACGCTGATCTTGAACTCAGAAATCCGACTGCCTCTGCCTCCCAAGAGCTGGGTCTAAAGGCGTGCACCACCACCGCCCGGTGGAAAGATATTTTCTACAAAAAACAAATAGGATCCTTAAACCTATTTTGTTTGAGCCTTAAGCAGTGGTGACACACGCCTTTAGTCCCAGCACTTGGGAGGCAGAGGCAGGTGGATTTCTGAGTTCAAGATCAGTGTGGTCTACAGCCAGGACTACACAAAGAAACCCTGTCTCAAAAAACCAAAAAAAAAAAAAAAAAAGAGTCTCACTGCCTTAAACAATTTGGGGATTTTTCAAACTATATCCCTGTAACTATATTGCTGTATCTCATCTCCAACAAGATGAATCGAGACATTAAGGTGCCAAAAAAATCACCAGGCAAATCCCACCCTATTTGCTTCCCTGCCCCACTGAGTGAGTTTCCTGAGTCCCTGCGCTGACACTAAGAACCACCAGCTGCTTCATTTGAACATCAACCACGGAGGTTTTAGTTCCTAAGCTCAACTAGCGTCAAGAGTGCTCAGCTGCATCTCCCTGAAGATGCCCTAACAAGCCCACATCTGTCTTCTTAGGCGACGGCCCATCCGCAGGTTTTCTGCTCCATTGTGAGACGGTGAATGGCCACAGCAGTGACAGCAGATGCTCCAGAAACATCACCATCTCATAAAGAACAGGAGCGTGATCAGAAGTGCTCCTGGCTGAGTGCGGGAGGCACGGGGTATGCACACAGCCACATGTTCAGAGTTTGCGATGACAGCTTGCCTTCTGTCACTATGTCCCTGGGGCTCCTGCCCAAAGGGGTTGGGGTGGGGGAACAGAATCAAAAGGTTCAGACTTATGTCAACTTCCGGTTGGCTGTCAGAAAAGGGAACCATCTTTAAATGGCTTCCTGGTGTGGCATCATTCATAATGTCTAATCCAGGTCCCCAGACACATGCAGCCTGTTCATGAGAAAAGGCATTATAGAAACCCAGGTGTGGTGGTGCACATTTATAATCCCAGTACTCACAAAACAAGGGTAGGAGGAGCTTCATATTAAAAATTACACTTTCACTGTCAAATATATCTTATGCACTGATCCACCACCAAAACCAAAAGTCCATGACAGAGTCAGAACTAGGAAAACAATCAGCACAGGGCATGCCCATCTCACAGGGCATGCCCATCTCACAGGGCATGACCATCACCAACTCAGTCTTCTTTCTCCCCTTATAATCAGCCACTCTTTTTTTAAGATTTATTTATTTATTTTATGTGTATGAGTATACTGTAGCTGTACAGATGATCGTGAGCCATCATGTGGCTGCTGGGAATTGAACTCAGGACTGCCCTGCTTGCTCCAGCACGCCAGCTCTGGCCCACGCCCACTTGCTCTGGCCCGCTCGCTCTGGTGTAATACACTGTAGCTGTCTTCAGACGCACCAAAAGAGGGCATCAGATCTCATTACGGGTGGTTGTGAGCCACCATGTGGTTGCTGGGATCTGAACTCAGGACCTTCGGAAGAGCAGTCAGTGCTCTTACCCTCTGAGCCATCTCACCAGCCCATAATCGGCCATTCTTGTTCTCTCTTCTTCATGCACTCTTGTACATTTGTTTACGTATACATGTATTATTGGCCATATATATATGTGTATATACATATATGTATATATATATACATACATATATATATACATACATATATATATATGTATATATATATGAAATCTATATATATATGGAAACGAAGTTATCTCTTTCTGAAATTGTGTCACCTTGCTTAATATTATACAATCTAAGTTCATCCATTTTTCCTAAAAAAAAAAAAAAAAAAAAAATTACTGGGCAGTGGTGGCGCATGTCTTTAATCCCAGCACTTGGGAGGCAGAGGCAGGCAGATTTCTGAGTTGGAGGCCAGCCTGGTCTACAGAGTGAGTTCCAGGACAGCCAAGGCTTCTCAGAGAAACCCTGTCTCAAAAAAAAAAAAAAATTAACTTTAAGAAAATTTTTCTCTAGGAAATGAACAGTATTCTATTTTTCTTTCTTTTAAAAAAAATTCTGGTTGTCTTCTTTTTTTAATAAAAAAAGATTTATTTATTTTATTTATGTATATGAGTACACCATTGCTCTCTTCAGACACACCAGAAGAGGGCATCAGATCCCATTACAGATGGTTGTGAGCCACCATGTTGTTGCTAGGAATTGAACTCAGGACCTCTGGAAGAGTTGCCGGTGCTCTTAATCACTGAGCCATCTCTCCAGCCCTCCATTTTTCATATATACCAGATTTTCATTATCCATTCATCTGTTGATGAAAATCCCAGCTAATTCCAATCTCTTACTGTAGTGAATAAAGCAGCTATAAACATGGATTGCAAATATCCCTATGTTAGGGTGTGGAGTTGTCCTATGTGCCAAAAAGAGAAGTAGCTGTGTCATGTGGCTGTTCTAGAACACCAACAGCACAGAACCAACCCTAACTGTCCTCAGATGGGGCCATATGAAAATAAAAAGGGGTTGGCCAGCAAAGGAAACAATCTGCAGAGTACACAGACAACCCACGGAGTTGGAGAATAGCTTTACCAGCTGCACTTCAGACAACAGGCTAACATCCATAATTTGCAAAGGATCACAGAAATTAAATACCAAGGGAATAGAGCTGGCAATCAACAAATGGGCAGATGAACCTGTGCTAGCTTGTTTGGTTTTGTTTTTTTTAAAGATTTATTAGCTGGGCAGTGATGACACATAACTTTAATCCCAGCACACACACACACCCCTACACATACACACACACACACACACACACACACATACACACACATATGCACACACACCAATAGCAGCAACAATAATAAATAGTTTTAAGCAAACTGCAAAGGAAAAGCTATTTTTCATCCTTTCTCCACTGGTTTTGATGCAAAACTACCACGAGGCTAAAATGTTCTTCAGACACATACAAATCAAATGTCCACAGCCACTAAGGAGCATTAATTCATCTAATAGAAATATTTTCAAATTAATTCAAAACAATGTCAACAAGTCCAGATAGAAATCAAACCATTTGACCCTTTCTGGTGATTTCTCTATCACTTAGAGAACAGTCCCAAAGGCCACACACAACATACATGCGTTGCTTCCAAAGGGTCCGAAGAACAAGCTCAGATTAAAAGCAGTAAGAGATTTACTGGGGTCTGTGACAAGCCTGTAACTCTGGCATGGCCTGTATCAGTATGTCCATAGGTAAAATAATCTGGCTGAAGGAATGACCCACATGCCAAAAGTAAAGTCACACTGTAAAGAAAGGATGAGAGTTGGCAGCACACACACCTTTAATCCCAGCACTTAGGAGGCACAGGCAGGCTGATCTCATGGGTTTGGGGCTACCCTGGTCTACACAGAACAGCCTGGGCTACAGAGAGAAACTTTGTCTTCAAAATCAAAAAATCAAAATAAATAGAAACTATTCAAGTCCACTCATAAGGTGGCATGCTCCATTGACTGTAGCCATCATAACCCCGCCACCTCCGCCCCGCTCCCCCTCCCCCCAAGTCATAGGCTAAAAGCTAACCCCTAAGGCCAGGGCATTTGGAAAAGATGGATTCCTTACGAACAGAGCTAGTGACCCTATAAAGGAGATCAAAAAGGTGCATGTGCAACCTCAGCCACATGGAAACAGAGCCACAGCCCTAAATCAACCATTACACACACCATGACCAACTGTTAAGCCCATGCCTTCACACTGGTCTCCGAAGCCTCCAGACTTCCAGAAGAAACTTGCGCTCTATGAGGCACCGCTCTCTGGTGGTTTGTGATGGAAACACCAACACATTCAGACACTGTGTCTATTGTATTAAACAAATTTCAAATGAAGAGGATATGAGGTCCCTTACTGGCTTTGCTGGTCATTGCAAACCACCAGAAACAGCTGCCCTGTATCTAAAAGAATTACAGAGTGCTGGAGAGATGGCTCAGTGGTTAAGAGCACTGACTGCTTTTCCAAAGGTCCTGAATTCAATTCCCAACAACCATATGGTGGCTCACAACCATCTGTAATGAGATCCAGTGCCATCTTCTGGTGTGTTTGGAAACAGCTACAGTGTGCTCATATACATAAAATAAATTAATTAATTAATTAAAAAAAAAGATTGGGGGACCATTGTTTTTACTCTGGAAGCAAAAACATGACAACACCTTTGAGCATATCTCCTGATGTGGGCCTCTCCAGATGGCAGCAGAAATTCATCAGTTATATCTCATTTAACTATTAACTGACTGCCTATTCCTTGTACAGACAGATTCATGATACATTATGGACACCACAGCCAGCCTCATACTCATACAACCAAATCCTCCAGTTCCTATGAGTCTTTTGTGTTTGTTACCAACCCTGTGATCTGAGTGGGGATTGTAGCATCAAAATGATCCCCCTTCACTGACGTTCGCAGCCTGATCCCCAGAATTTGTGGGGCACATCCCCTTAGATGGCAACGGGCCCTTTGAAAGTGTTTAAGGTTAAGGACCTTGAGATGGGGCCATGAGCCTGGCTTACCCAGGCCACCCAGTCTCTTCCTATAAGTTTGTAAAGAGCAAAGACCTTTCCCAACTCTAACCAGTCAGAGAGAAAGGTGATGGGAAATACCTAGAGGACATTGAAGAGGGAGGAAGGAAGCCATAAGCTTAAGAACGGAAGTCCCTCAAACCTGGAAAAGTGAAGAGAACAGACTTCTGAAAAGCCTCTAGCTAGGAAGGCCACAGAAGTCCTGCTGACACATGAGGTCATCCCAAGGAGACCGCATCTGACTTCTGACCCATTCCAGCAAGAGATCAGGACCTAATGCTTACAACCAGTGTCCCTGCTACCCATGACTCACAGGCTGCCTCTGGTCTCTCATGGCTGCCTGTGGTCTCTAGGGCCACATCAGGCCTCTCTAGGCCATCTGCCATGCTCTGGGTTTCCAGTTTCCACTCCCACAGGCTGCTCACTTTGATCTTGGGTGGCCGGCAACCAGAGTGATTGTTTTATGGAGTACAGAGCCAGGCATGGCCAGCCCAGTGATCTGCCGCTGTGGCTCTACCTGATGGTTATTGATCCCGCCTTAATTCCTGTGCGACAGCTGCTTATGTTTATGCAGCTGTTCCCAGAGCTCCTCCTCTGTGCTATAGATCTGAGGCCACATCTTTCTTTCCCACCCTGCTCTGGTGTCAGCCAGCTCCCTTCCCTTCCCTTCCCTTCCTTCACTGTTCCAGGATCTTTGCTGGGAGCCTGAGTTGAGCTGGCAAGAAGAGCCTGATGGAGGCTGTGCTCTCACAGCCTGATGAGAGACTTTGTCTGCCAGATCAGTCACTGGGAAAAAGTGGGACTGTCACCATTGCTGGATGGTCTGGCTAGGCGAGTTCACTGCTTCTGCAGTTACCCCAAAGCAGATGGCCTTCCAAGATGCATCCAAAGTGTGGAGCAAACACACAGCCCTGTCTCTCTTGTGGCACGCTCCATGTCACAGTGACCTCAGCACTGTGGTGTAAACATATACATATTACTATTCTCAAGGTGTCCAGGGGCAAAGCTCACCCTTAAGGATGTCTATTACCAAACCTGCAAAGCTTACCTTCCCAAGGTTTACGGAGCCCACAGAACTCTATCAAATAAGAAATTGATGTGAACCAAGGCATGGTGGCACACGCCTTTAATCTCAGCACTGAGAAGGCAGAGGCAGTGGATTTCTGAGTTCGAGACCAGCCTGGTCCACATGAGTTCCAGGACAGTCATGAGCATGTAGCAAGACTTCATCTCAAAAAAAAAAAAAAAAAAAAAAAAAATTAGCCGGGTGGTGGTGGTGCATGCCTTTAATCCCAGCGCTTGAGAGGCAGAGGCCAGCGGATTTCTGAGTTCCAGGCCAGCCTGGTCTACAGAGTGAGTACCAGGACAGCCAGGACTACACAGAGAAACCCTGTCTCAAAAGACAAAAAACATAAAAAAATAAAAAAAATAACTCAATAACAGTAACAACAATAATAACAAGTGAAAATTAAAGTATTAGTGAACATTCATGGGGCTAATTCACAGAATGTAGCTCCCAATAGATATCTTTTTGTTTTGTTTTGTTTTGTTTTGGTTTGGTTTGGTTTGGTTTGGTTTGGTTTGGTTTGGTTTGGTTTGGTTTTTCGAGACAGGGTTTCTCTGTGTAGCCCTAGCTGTCCTGGAGCTCACTTTGTAAACCAGACTGGCCTTGAACTCAGAAATCTGCCTGCCTCTGCCTCCCAAGTGCTAGGATTAAAGGCATGCGCCACCACCGCCCAGCTCCCATAAATATCTTTTGACGTAAGAAAAAAACATACATCCATCTCTCAAAAACAAGAGAACATTAATTCCGATGATTCCATTGGCTTTGCCCATCCTTCTTTCTATTCAGAACCCAGGTAAATGCTTTTTTTCTTTTTTCTTTACATGCATGTGTGTATGTATGTATATGCATGCGTGCAGATGTCTTTGAAGGCCAGAAGAGGACATCGAATCTCCTGGAGCAGGAGTTATACATGATTGTGAACTGCCAAATGTGGATGCTGGGAACAGAAACTGGGTCCTGTGTAAAAGCAGTAAACACTTTTGACCACCGAGGCATCTCTTTAGCTCTCTCCCTGTGCCCCACCCCACCTCCTGTCCCTTTTTATCAGACATAAATATATTTGTCAAGGAGGATCAAGAGACAGCTCATTGCCGGGCGGTGGTGGTTCATGCCTTTAGTCCCAGCACTTGGGAGGCAGAGGCAGGTGGATTTCTGAGTTCGAGGCCAGCCTGGTCTACAGAGTGAGTTCCAGGACAGCCAGGGCTACTCAGAGAAACCCTGTCTCGAAAAACAAAAAAAAAGGGGGCGGGAGAGAGAGACAGCTCATTGGTTATATATGATATGACGTCTTCCAAAGGACCTGAGTTTGATTCCCAGCACCTATAGGACAGCGCACAGACTGTCAGTAACCCCAGCTCCCGAGGATCTGACGCCCCCTTCTGGCCTCCACAAGTGCTAGGAATACACATGATGCACATTCAGGCAAAACACCCATATACATTTTAATTTTTTTTTTAATATTGACATATTTGATCCATGAAAGTAGATAGAATGTGATTTGTTCATTTTTTACTTACTAATAGTTTGAGAAACTTTGGTCATTTAAATTCTCCAAGCATAATTTTGGAGAAATAAAACTCTCTGTAGGAAGCTTAAGTAATTCAAATTGTCTCTGCATTTGGCTACTACCAAGTGCTCTCTATTTTCACAAAATAAAGATTTTGAAGGGAAAATGTTCTCCATCATTAGGCTGTTCAAACTACTTTGTTCTCATGAGCAGCAGCATGACCCTCCTCCCACTGTGAATGTCCAGTGCTCCCCCAAGCCCCAAGAAAGGCTGGCATTGCCCACAGCATGCCCTAGCACTCTCTCTGAAACTTCGGAATGGCCTATAAAATCACCTGAGAGACAACATCTGCTGGTTAAGTAAACAGAGGAGAACAGAGATCCAGTCAGTTGTGTGTAGGTCAGAGAACAAGGTTTGGGAGTTGGTTCTGCCTTAGCAGATTCTACGCTATGTGGCATCTGGCCTTTTTATCTGGGTTCTGGAGACTGAGCTTGAAAGACCCCCAGAGTAGGGGAGACCCTCACTCAAGTCTTGGGTCGACACGACCACCCAATAACTCACGAGAGACCAATCGTGCTGCAATCACATGAGGTTTATTCAGGCCAGATCTGGGGTTGAACTCGTAGCTTAACAGGCCAGTGACCAGTTGACCTTCAAGCTCAGGTAACTTCATCAGGCTTTCGAGGCAAGTGCTTTTACAGATTGAGACATGGCATGAGCCCTGTTCTTTCATTCAGATCAATAGCTGAATAATTCAGTCCGCAGATACAAGCCTACTGCTTTCTGTTGGCTGAGCTAAAAGTAGAGAACACGGGGGCACTAGAGACTATGCCCATGATCTAACTGCCCTAAGCTTCTCTCCTGGGAGAAAATATTTCCCTATCTACTTTTGTCAGTACCTGAGCTACATCATGCCAATGCAGCAGACTGATGACTCTGTAATTCAGGGACCTTTCCAGGCTCCTCCACCTGCCTGAATTGTCTCGCATCTATCCAAGTTGCCATGACAAGGTCAGCCCAAGATAGGCACGGGCTTTCCACGGCCGGCTCTCCAGAGACCCAATTCGAATCCCACTGTTTCCCAGCCTGGGTCCACAGGCGCACCTCACTTTCTTCCCAGCACATACAAACCCTACCTAGCTGTAAGCATACTGCTGGAGAAAAGATAAGTCATATTAAAACACAATTCATCTCCTTCATTCTGGCCTGAATAAGGTCTCATCTCCCCCAAACTTCCTGATCCTCAAAGTCAAAATTCAGAGTGACTTTGGTTGTAGTCAAGAGCCTGAAAATCACCAGCTGTATCTTATTTTACTTTCAAAAGCAAAATTGCTCAACATGTTCTCTGGGCAGTTGACCAGCCCTTCCTGTCTCATCGTGCTCTCTGCAGTAAGCTTGTATGTAGCTCAAGGGTTAAGAGTCTCCAGGATAAGGATAACCTTTTCTTGACCAAGTCAGACACTTGGAGAAGATCACCACATTGTTCCCTTTTGAGCAAAAGCTCCAGCCAAGCAGATTCATAATTGGAGACACGAAGCAATGATCTGCTTGTGGGCGAACATATACCACTTTACTCTGAGTTACTGGCTCTCAAAAGAACAGCCTGTTTCTTGAGTAATTGTTTCCCAGGGCAAATTCCTCCTCACCAGAGTCTCAGGAGGCCAGTCTGCCAGGGACAATCTTTAGCATGTATCAACAAACTGCTCTTCTATGCTCACAGACGAGCCCAGGTCAGGTCAGCTTCTCCATTCCCAACCCTTCTTACCCTGGGATTGGGTTTTCTGGAGACATCTGTGAGGAAAAACTTCCTCTGGCCTTCACAGTTTACAAGAAAAGAGCAAATATTTTACAACGTATCAGGATAAGCTGTGAAAAGTACCATACTTCCACACAGTCTTTGTTCAAATCTCACAGCCTGAAAAGACTTCCAAGCAGGCAGTGGCTCACACTCAGAGAGCTAAGGGAAAAACACCAAGAAGTCATCTTCTTGTTCAAAGAATTATTTGTTCCTGCCCTCGAGCCATAAACCCAAGCAGCATTTCATCATGGAATCTCTTGAGAATGGTTTTTCTGGGAACATGGAGTTATGTGAGAATTCCCAAGCACCTGTAAGAAAACTCCAAAACAACAAGTCTCATGGCCCCTTTCTTCAAAATACACAATTATTCTTGGAATGTTTTATGCCACTCCCAGGTGTAAGCGGATAGGTAGGAATGAGAATCTGCCCGATTCTCCCAGGTCCCACTGCCTCTAGAACAGTGAGAATTTCAAACAAAATAAGCAATGTTTACCTTTCACTCACCAGTCAACAATATGTGTGTATGTGTGCATGTGTGTGTGAGAGAGAGACAGAGACAGAGAGAGAGAGAGAGAGAGAGAGAGAGAGAGAGAGAGAGAGAGAGAGAGAGAGAGAGAGAAGAGAGATCAGTATACTGGCGTTCATGCTATCCATTTGTGGTATATCAGTGTGCTGTGGTGTATGCACGCACGCAGAGTCCAGAAGAGGGAGTCAGATCACCTGCACTAAAGTTACTACTCTAGGTGGGCACGAGGAACTGAATGTCAGTCCCTTGGAAGTGCAGCTAGCACTCTTAACCACTGAGCAACCTCTACAGTCCCCAATCAACAATTCTTTAATGGATACTGATCACATGCTTGGCTCTTTGAGGACTCTCAAGATGAACACCCCACCCCCATCCCGGATCCCACACTATAGGAATGTGACGTAAATGGTTGGAATCCAACAGAATGAACAGCATCATGAAAGGCTTGAGTGCCGAGTGCTGTGTAGGAACGGCCAGGCATGCTCAGCTGATCTCCCCAACAACTTTACCAGAAGGTGTGAAGGAAGCAAGTGAGGTCAGCTTCTACACAACCTGTTCGTGGTTAAGTGAGACACAAGCACAGGCTACTCTGATCCCAAAGCGCGTAACTCGATCAAACCCTAACTAAGATCCACACAGAGAAAGTGGACAGGCAGGTCTCCAGAGGGAGAAGGTTCAGCTCAGCCTTTCTGTAACTTACTAGTGAGCACATTCATTTTTATTTTATGTGTGTGGGTGTTTGTTTGCATACATGTCTGTGCACCGTGTGTGGGCCTGGTTCCCATGGAGGCCAGAAAAGGCCATTGGTTGCCCTAGAACCGGAGTTACAGACAGTTGTCAAGCACCATGTGAGGGTTGGGATTAAAAGCCAGGTCCTCTGAAAGAGCGACAAGGGTGTCTTAACTGCAGAGCCACCTCTCCAGCTAACTAACATACACTTAGCATAGCTCCCCTCTGCTGAGGAATGAGCCCAAAAGCTCATGGGTTTCTCAGGTCCACTTAGAATTTTAGTAAAAATTACCCGTCAGATGACATCTTTCGATGAGATATATTTGGCCCTGATCTCTCCAGTAACAACTACTTGCTCAGTTTGCCCACTTGCCTATGTGTCCATTCCATTTTCTGGGGAAAGTTTCACCACATGGTTACCACAGGCTTAGAGATAATTTTGTGTGTGTGTGTGTGTGTGTGTGTGTGTGTGTGTGTGTACATATGTCTGGAGGCCAGAAGAGGGCATCAGACCCCTGAGACTGGAGTTACAGATGGATCTGAGCCACCCAATGTGGGTGCAGGAAATGAAACTCAAGTCCTCTGCAGAAACAGTGGCCTCCCCAGCTACGAGCAGTGATATTTAGTCTTTAGCTCCTGAACTCTCTTCTAGCCCTACTCCCACAGATTTAAGCCATAGTCTCCCCTCCCCCTTCCTCCAAGAACATGAGTAATGCAGATATCTCATTCCGCAATCACAATGATTGTCCGAGGGGTAAGAGTCACCACCCCCTCCCCACATCAGTCTCCTCCTCCTGTTGTTAAAGAAGACAATCTTCACCACAGGTGTCAAACTAGAAAGGTATGAGTTCAGGACCCCAGCTTCACCTCTTTCCCAATACAAAGAGCTGACAGAGTTGACACACATCTGACAACTGCACTGAGCCCTGGGCCTCACACCTGTACCCAGCTTACACCTGACCTTTCCAGTTCAATCTGGAAAGTGCTTTCTTTCCACACAATGGGTGAGGTAGGTTTCTTTCCCTAGAAAGGAATTGGAGCAGTTAACAATTGGAGCATGTCTGGAAGCCCTTTGCCTGTGGAACTTTGCTTAGCCTTAGTTTCAATGTTGAAGGGACAAAAACAGCCAGCTTGGTCCTTAAGCCAGTTTCCAGACAAATGCCAGCCTCAGCTGTTTCCTGTTTTCTGAGGTGCTCAAACAATCCGAAGAGACCACACGCTACAAAAAGCAACAGCTTAGGGGAGGTTAGAGAGGCACAGAGAGGCAGCCACTAAGTATTGAACTTTCTACCTAGACAAGTCTGGGGAGAAATGATTTTTCTGAGCAAGCTAATGATTCAAGTTAAACGGAGCGTGACACTGCAGGATGCTGTCTGTGGGAGACAGACACGGACTAAGACACTCTAAAGTGATTAACGCTGAGTGATTTGTCCTGCAGTTGTGGTATTGAGACAGTGCTTAGACAGGATTTGTCCCAAGCATTTCTTATCAGCATCTCCCGACACATCTGTGCTTCTGCAATGAGGTTGGCAAAGCTGAAATCCTGGGGCCACTTCCACTTGCTTCCCTGTACTTACACAAAACAGTGCACGCTCTTTGTTCTGCCCAATCCCAGGTCTCCTTAAGCACCCATTAATGTCATATAATTGTAGATGAGGTTATCATAAACTAGCACCCGCTCCTGGAAACAACCATCTCTTGATGAATTGTTCTCTTTATTGTGGGAAGACCGTTAGATATAACTCACTAGAGAACACAAGCATTCATGGACACCAATAGATGTATTGTGAGAACACCCATGAGTTGAGCTCATTTGAAGAGGTCTGAAACACAAGGCCCATGGGCCTACTTGGAAAACACCACACCAGCAGCCCTGCCTACTGCCTCTGCCAAAGAAATGTGATTTTAAACCTTTCTTCGTTTGTTTTGCTGCTTTTTTAGACTTATTTTATCTACATGATTTTTGCCTGCAAGTTTGTGTGTGCCTGAAGAAATCAGAAGGTGCTAGATACCTTGGAACTCAGGGTCAAAAGTTCCAGATGGTTGTGAACCAACAATTGTGAAGTGAGTCCTCTGGAAGAGCATTGAGTCCTCATAATCTCTGAACCGTCGCTTCAGTCTGAAATGTGACTTTTTTTTTTTTTAAATATACACTGGTGTTTTGCCTGCATGTATGTCTGTGCAAGAGTGTCAGATCCCCTGGAACTGGGGTTACAGACACGTGTGAGCTGCCATGTGGGTGCTGGGAATTGAACCCAGATCCTCTGGAAGAATAGCCAGTGCTCTTAACTGCTAAGCCTTCTCTCCAGCCCCGTGAAGTCTAACTTCTATTCAATGGAAAGATTCTCTTCCCTGAAAGATAAGCCACACTGAATATGGCTCACCAAGAGTTTCTGCAGTGACCACAGGTCTTCCAAATACTGACAATCACATAAGTGGCTCTAAACTCTATGGGTTCTTTTTTTTTTGGGGGGGGGGGTTGTTTTGTTTTGTTTTTGTTTTTGTTTTTGTTTTTGTTTTAGCTATCATGTATGTGACTGTTGGGAATTGAACTCAGGACCTCTGCTGGCCCTGCTTGCTCTGGTCCAGCAATTCACTGTAACTGTCTTCAGACGCACCAGAAGAGGGCGGGCGTCAGATCTCATTATGGGTGGTTGTGAGCCACCATGTGGTTGCTAGGATCCAAACAAAGGACCTTCAGAAGAGCAATCAGTGCTCTTACCCGCTGAGCCATCTCGCCAGCCCCTCTAAACTCTATGTTTATGTGCAGATAAACATAGGGAGTTCTGACAGAGTCTGTTTCCAGTATGAGCTTGAGGAATTAACTATGAGAAGTCCATTTAGAGGGGCTGCTCAGCTGGTAAAATGTTTGCTGTACAAGCACAAAAAGGTAAAGCTGATCCCTAGAACCCACCGCCAGATGTGGTGATGTGACCTGGAAACCCCAGTGCTGAGAGGTAAAGACTAGAAGAGCCCCTGATGTTCAGTGGCTCTGGTCTTCAGATGCGCACGCCTCCCAGGCTACTTCAGATTAGAACCCATGCTTCTAAGAGCTATTCAAAGAGGACAAGAGAAGGCTTGTCTAGATGTTTGAAACTCATAATTAAGCAGCAAGGACACTGATGCACATCAGGGAGAGAACCAAGACCAGGCACAGCCAAAGCTGTTTGCATATACACACCGCAGACCCAAACAACCAGCTGCACATACTCAAGAAGCAACAGAAGTAAAGGAAGAAAGTGCCAAGCTGTTTCAGAAGAGAAGTCCCAGTCAGCGCTTTCTCACTGAAAATGAAACTTGAGGGCTGGAGCAATGACTAGCAGTTAAGAGCACTTACTGCTCTTGCAAAGTTCTCAGGTTCAGTTCCCAGCATCCACGCTGGGCAGTTCCCAACTGCATGTTACTCAAGCTCCAGAGGGATCTGATGCAACTGGCCTCTGTGGATACCTGCCCCCTTTGCATATACCCACATACACACAATAATTAGAAACAAAAGTAAATCTTAAAAAAAAATTACAGCTGGCTCATGCCTTTAATCCCAGCATTTGGGAGGCAGAGGCCAGCCTGGTCTACAGAGTGAGTTCCAGGACGGCCAGGGCTAAACAGAGAAACCCTGTCTCAAAAAAAACAAAAAGAAAAAAAAATTACAAAAAGAGAAACATGATAAAAAGGAACAATTTAACACCCACCCCCCAATCTTGTTCATTCAGGATTGTCCACCTTTACCTACGACACCCTATCTGACGGACTCCATCTGATCTGTTCACCCCAGTGTCCCCAGCATCTAGTTATGCCTGGCACATGGAAGTAGCTCAATAGTATTTCTGAACAAATGAATGGTGAAATGAGGAATAATGGATAGAAATCCAGATGCCCTGTAGATTGCTAGAGTGTTATAACTTACTTTATCCAAAAAGACATTTGGAAAAAATCTTGAGTAATAGACTAGAAATAAATATATTCTGCGTCCCCAAAACAAGGAAGAGTGTTAAATGGATGTAACAGGCTGGAGGATAGCTGGGAGGTCAAAAACACTGGCTGCTCTTCCTGAGGACCCAGGTTTGGTTCCCAGCACCAACATGGCCGCTCACCACTGCCCCTAACTTCAACTCTAAGAGTTCAGATACCCTCTTCTAGCTTCCAAGGGCACTGCAGTCATGTGCACACACACAGAGACATACACACATAATTTAAAAATACAAATAAGTCTTTTAGAAGGAAGAGATGAAGTAAAGGCCCAAGGCGTGCACACAGCAGCACAGCGCAGCACAGCGCAGCACACAGCAGCACAGCGCAGCACACAGCAGCACAGCGCAGCGCAGCGCAGTTACAGGAAGAGGCTTTGGTAGCAGTGGGGAAGGGAACACTGGCTTGCTTGTTGGGTACTTATGGGGCTGTGGTGGAAGACAGTGCCACCCACTGCCCTCAGGGTTACTCAGCTTCCTTCCTGGAAGAACCAGCAAAGAGAAAAAGGCTGCTTCCATTCCATGATGATCGTCTCAAGACAAAGATTCAGCTCCCTCTTGTTTGACTAATTGAGGTTCTGGGGAGACTGTCTAATGTGAGGCGGAATCGCTCACTCTGCTCACCCAGTTATAACTAGTGAGCCCTGAGTCCCGGTATCCCCTGGAAAAGCATACTGAGGTAACAAAACAGGTCTGAGACTGTACCCGTGCTCTCTGCTACTGCTCGGCTGCAGGAGG